>BQNB010003796.1:0-68983 GCA_026074375.1 Tanacetum coccineum
GGTTAATGCTCAGCAAGAGACGATCGATGGTGTCAAAAATGAAGATATTTTCCCCTTAATACAACGGATTTCAAAAGATTGGACCTCGGCTCGCCTAAACTTGCTTGTCCCGAACTGGAGCTGTTGGATTTCTAAACCATTTGAGATATTTTTGTAGCCTTGGTTTGATACTCTTTGGGTAGGTTATTGGTAGTTTCTTTCCGTGCTTATTTTTTGTTGTATATTCGAATTGTTGTATTTTTTTAGTGGTTTCCTCCTTGGATCCACTGTTCTTTTGTTAATATATATCAGTCTTTAAAAAAAATGCACCATACAGATCCCTTTGGGACATCTATCTGCTGCATATTACATGTTAATAAGTGTTAATTAATTAATAAATCCCAACATCATGCCCTCTACAGCGTAGATGCTACCTCAAAACAAAATGTTTAAAAGAGTTTGGGGTGTTTTATGAGGTATCTCATAGTGCTCCCTGTTAATTATGTTGATCATTGTATGTAAGAACTTGGAGGCGTCACAAAACTAAGAATGGGAAAATGTTGCGTGAGCCAAGAATAGGAGCTTCCTTGATATCTTCCGATCCCCGAATGAGAATTTCAGAAATTCCAAGCAATTCTTATTAATTAAAGGAGGCAATTTAGACCATCAGTTAAATTGGTCGATAGATGTGTTTTAATGGGCTAGACAAGTCAATAAAAAACCAAGTTAAAAAAACGTCAGACAACCCAGCCCGTCCCACCCCGCCTATGTTGCCACCTCCATCCACTACCAAGGCAATTAATGATGTGAGGAGTAGATCGTTTCTCACCTCACATGCTTCGGCAACTTGAAGCAAATGCTTGGACATGTTCAAGTGGAAATAAGAGTATTGTGCAGTTGTTGAAGCCAAAAAGCCTTTCAAACTAGTATAATTCGGAAGAATCAATTGATCACCATCTTATATATGTTAAACAATGAAAACTCGTAGGGATATTATATTATTCATAAGTTATAAGGAAACCAGATTACTAGAAATCCTAGGAGGTACAACTTACAAGTCGAGTAGAAAAATACTTAAAACTTAGAGTCCGTTTGGTTCGTAGATGAGTTTAGGATTTGGATTTGGATTATTTGAATTAGGATTTTGATTTAGATTTGATAAAATTAAATGAAGAGAGAGAAAATATATTATTAAATATTAAATAATATTTTAAAATTATATTTGTAAGAAAATTACTTGATAAAGTAATAAAAAACAAAACCTAGGCCTACTAAACCATAAAACCTGGCTACTCAATATGGATTTAGAAAATGTGAGACCATTGGGTTTTATGACAAATATTGTGTAGTTGGTTTTAAAACAAACGCATGTTTTGATTCATAAAGACAAATCCAAAGGAGATGTGTGATACCAAACAGGCCCTTAAAAGGGTTAAGGAGTACAAGTGTACAACCTAGGAGGCGAGAATAAAGTAGTTAAAACTAAAAACTAAAACTGAGTACCAAAAATAAAAAGAGTAAATTGCAAAAATTGTCCTTGTGGTTTTGTCAAATTGCAGGTTTGTGCCTAACCTTCAAAAGTGCAAGCATCGTCTATGTGAAGAACTTTGAGTTGCAGTTTCGAAAGGTTAGGGATGAAACCTGCAATTTGACCAAACCACGAGGACGATTTCTGCAACTTACTCAAAAAGAAAATTATATCAGAAACAAATATCCATCTGTTAAACTTTTTTTACCAACCATCACAACTGAGGTCACCTTGGTACAAGTAAAAGATTGCAAACAAAAATTGCTCTTAACCGAATTAAAAGTATAATCTTTCAGTTAATACAAAAAATAATAATAATCCAACTTTCTATTACTTGGCAGCTAGCATTTCGTCTCACATCAAAAAAACGAATTTAGGTAGCCTTTGTAACAATTAATCTTAAGTTTTCAGTGCTATCAAGCCCCGCATTTGTACTTGCCTTCTCCTTTTCGCCAGCCTCCTGTGTCACGCCTGCGACAGTTTTCATTTGGGAATGTTTTTTGTCAGGAGGTGCGGCATTAAGAACTTCATCTCTTTCGACATGATGTTCCCATATCTGAAAACAAAACAACATCAATGAGAGCCGATTCCACAAATATATAATATATGCAAAAAACCAAGCTTCATGCCTTCAGATTCTGCCTTTTGGCAAACCGCTCAGCCTGAGCAAAACGGTGAACATCTGGAATCCTATCAGCGCCAAATCCTGTCTGAAGCCTTGCAAATCCAGCTTTCAGAAGGACGATCCCCACATTAGTTTTTGATTCCCACATAGAACCTAAGAATGTCCCTGTTCTATCAACTGCTGCTACTTCAATCTGAAAACGAAAAAACAAAAAAGAACCATTACTAATATTAATATAATTGTTGGTATTGTCGACCAAATTAATTAACTCTATACTCGTAGACGAAACACACACAAGCAGATTTATATGATACACTTTCATTAGTATTGAAAACAATCCGAGTCCTACTTGGCTAACAATTAAAAACGAATTAACACTCAAACCCCTTAGGTTGATTATACTAGCTAATATGGATACTAACTATAATAACAATAGTGAAGAGTAAATTGCAAAATAATTGATAAACAATCCTAGGGTGAAAAAGGAAAATCACCTCGACATCCCTTTGCATTATCTTCCGTCTCATAAAAGAAATTGCATCATTGTAGTAAGACTCTTCACGACCTGGGCATCTAACACCAGAAACTGAAAAGGCAATGTTGCATCTTTCCTTTGGGATGAATACTTTAAATTTATGACCACTAATAACATACTCTACAACAGCGGTCATCCTTCTGTTATGCTGCAGAATCGGGAGGAAATTTTTGGCTTTGTTGGCTGAGCCCTGAAGAAAACCAGTGGTAAAGATGTCAAAATATCATACAACAAACACACTGATCATAAACAAATAAGTAGTTGAGATTTTCTAACCGTCAATAGATCTGTGACATGAATGCTTGGAGGATCTTTACCAGAATGAATCCCCTTCCTCCGAGAAATAGCATGAGATTCAGCTGCTACAAGATTCTCATAGTGATTTGATCTTTCCTCATAGTCGCTATGTCTAATGACAGTGCCATACCCATGAGTAATAATGAGCTCAGCAACATTCAAACCGGGCTGCCGAGTTACTGTTGTAGAGGATACATATTCCCACTCCCATATACCCAACCTATTGGTACGGGCTTCTGCCTGGTACTTTTCTAATTCTTCCAGCACTATGTGTCTGTCTTTAGGCCCCCGTTGCGTACTTTTCTCCATCCTCGCCAATCCTGCCTGCACCATTTTTTCATTTAGGTATTAACGAAAAAGAAACGAGGTAGAAATTTTTACTCATATACCTTATAAAGGGTCAATTGAGGCTTGATTTTAACTCTTAACATGTCAAATGGTAAATTAAAAAACCAACTTAAAAACACTGTTCCAACAAAAACAAGATGTTCAAATATCATATGGGTTCAAAGTCGTCCAAAGTGTATTTTGAACGCTAATTGCATAAGGAGGTAATTAACTTTGTTCAAAGTTCTATTTCATAAACCAATTTTTTGCCCAAAAAAACCCCTTAAACAACCTATAATTAACCTTTGACCTTTGCACTTTTCAGAAGAACCTATGTTGACTTTTCCAGTGTGGCTCTGATTACCAATTTATTGGAAAGTTTGAGGATTTATTGGTGTTGGTAACCCGAAATAGAGATTTGACAAAAGTTGTTTACCTTTTAATAAATTCCTGTATTTCAAAACTACCTGACCTGATCTGAAACTACTCGTTTTTATGATGGACCAAATTATTAAAAGGTTTTCAAACATAGAAACCTTAAGCATCATTGCATTAATACTGGTACCAGATTCCTCATCAATTAAAGTTACGAAGAGAGTTGGTCCAGTTACGTGGCCTGTGACTTTTCCTCCGGAAGTATCCCTCTGCTCAATTACAGCCTTAAATTCCTTCAGCCCATGAAGAGTGATTTCACTTAAATGCGCCGCTGCTTCATAACCATAATCCTCAGCAAAGGTGGGTACTTCTAAATAAGCAAGTTGGCAAAGTTGAGCCAATCCAGGTGCGGATGATACAAATGGGTCCATAGGACGTAACTTGTTGTAAGTAACTATTTCTTCGTTTCCATAATCAATGTAAAACACTGCAAATATGTCTTTAGTTGATCGAACAACCTCACATAGACCACGTACAACCTTTAACGTCAATATGAAGAACAAAACTAAATCATATCACAAAAGGGATTCATGAAAGTGAAGTAAAAAAGAATGATTTTGTCTCTCACAATGGCACGGTTCCATGAGTTATGAAACTGAGCAAGAACGAGATCACCCTTCTTTGGATTAAATGAACCAAGTACAGGTGCTTCTGTGAGGCTTAAAGAATCAAGTTGGTGCTGGATTGAGTTATCTCTAAGATCTGAAACAGCCTGGACATAAAATGTTCCTCCCTCAAGGGCTTCAGCCACCACAACCTGAAACTAGGCATTTTAATATGAAATTCCAGAATCGGTTTCATACGCGGCACATCAAGAAAAGTAATCAGTAATATAAAGGATATAAATCTGTTGGACCTTATACTCTTCATTAGTAACGTCCTCTCTGTCCACATAGTTATCCCATATCTGCAACATAACAACACTAATGAGAGCTGATTCCGCATATATCTCCTATATGCAAACAAAACAATAAACCAAGCTTCTTGCCTTTAATTTCATCTTCTTGGCAAACTGCTCAGCCTGAACAAGAAGGTGCGCATCTGGAATCCGATCAGCACCAAATTTTTGAAGCCTTGCAAGCCCAGCTTTCAGAAGGCTGATCCCGACATTAGTTTTTGATTCCCACAAAGATCCCAAGAAGGTTCCTGTTGCGTCAACCTTTTCTACTTCAATCTGAAGCCAGAAAAAAATAAAAACATTATAAATAAAAAGAACTAATAACTTATAAAAAAATTCCTAGGGCGAAAAACGAATATTAATTACCTCCACATCCCTCTTCATTATCTTCTGTCTCATTAGAGAAATTGCATCATCCCAGTATGGCTCGTCAGGGCGCGGACGCCTAACACCCGAAAGTGAGAAATCAATTACACATTTTTCCTTTGGGACATAGAGTTTATATTTATTACAATTGACGATGTATTCTACAACAGCATTCATTCTTCTGTTACGTTGCAGCTTCGGGAGGAAATCTTTAGCTTTCTCGTATGTGTGCTGAAGAAAACCGCAATTGATAGAGTTGTCAAAACATTAAACGAAAACCCCTTGACATAAACAAATAAGTAGTTAAGATTGTCTAACCAAAAAACATTTGGCATGCACGCTTGGAGGGTCTTTTGCGGAATGAATTTCCTTCCTAGTAGAACTACAATGAGATTCGGCAACATTGCCCTTGAAGGCTGTAATTTCTGTAGCGGGAGTAGTAGAGGATACACCTTCACTTCCCTTTCCTTTAGAAGACAAAAATACTGACCCAAAACCCATTACCCTTGAATCTGTGGCTCCAGTTGGCATATCCAATCCATCAATAAGAGGCACATTTCGAGAGTATTCCATTGAAACTTGAACCTAAATTTATGGGACATATTATAATTAGTTAGTAACTTTTTTTATTTCAGGTTAGAGATAAAGTTTCAGCCCATTTACTTATTCATGGGTCACATTTGATTGTGATTCGTCTCATGGTCAACTTGATGAACTAAAAATATAATAGAAAGGAAAACCGGTTAAATGGGTTAAACGTGTCAAAAGTTTCCCAAAGTCTATTTCTGATGCATACAACCTTGTAAATGATATTTTTTTCAAATATTGAATTCTTATTGTAATGATATTGTTTTGTATTAAGACTTTATATGTATAAGAAAATGAACAATAGAAAGTTTGCAATTCAACACAAGTGCATCTCCACTGTTTAACCTGTTAACTAACCTGCCCATCTTGCCACCTCAAGATAACGCTAAAATCTAATTTAAAGAAAGAAGGTCTTACTTGACGGCCAATTAACCTTGTTCTTAGAAACTCCCTTGCTTCACGGGCATAAGGAGCGGGTTTCTCCTGTCTTCGTGGATTTCCGAGTTTTGGACACCTGATACTTGAGAGATTGACCCGTCGCTCAGCTGCTGGACTGCCAAATGGCAGAGAATCATCACCAACAATGAGGCAGTCCCCCCTAACAACTTCAACTACCTACAGCAATTTGAAGAAAAGAATACTTTGAAGTGACCTCTGAAATTACTAAAAATAAAGAAGAGTGGGGTAGTTAAGGAGAAAGATGGAGTAATGAATTGACATCTTTAATAATTCGGCGTATTTTTAATCCTAAATATAGATAATTATGGCATCTCTATATGCTAACTTATAAATCCTAAACTGAAACCGGTCGGAGATTTATAATGATACTGGTCCACATTTAAAAGATAGTTCACCAGACAGATAACAACCCTTTCCAGTAAATTTTGTAATTAACAAAATATGTTCCATATGAAAGAACAAAAAGGGTTGTAATACCAACCTTTCCAGTAAAATTTTCGCATAGTACGTTTGTATTAGTGGTCGGGAGCACGTAATTTGTCCAAAGCCTCAACTTAGTCCTCTTTGCCTGAAGTTCTGCAGCCTTTAACTTCATCCTGGCTTCATGTTCCATGAGATTTGCACTCCACTCAACATATTTTGCATATCCCTACACAGGAGAAAGACAACAAAATAGAAAAAGCAAAACGTCAAATATCAGGTCAAATATAGAACCAGTCATTGGATGTGTGCGTAGTTTTAAGAACCTAATGTACATTTTCAAGAAGCTCCATGGCCAGGTCCTTATCCAATTCACCATCAGCATAATACACAGAACCAATCATATTGCTAAAGTTGTCGAGACCCACGGGAACAATGTGGACCTGTAGAGAGTGAAAGTAGATAAACTTTCAACTCACCAACTTCATTCAAAAATGTGTTAGATAATATGTCTCGTGTAATCTTTTAAACAGCAATCAGACTCTCATAAAAATAAATTAAGTGGAGAAACAGATTTTGTGGCCACAATGCATGTAATTGTAAAATGCATAAATAACTAAGTGACTACTTACATTTCTGTTTAGTACACGAATCTCGGCAAAAAGTTTAGCTTCTCTACAAAATGCATGAGGGAAAACTCCATTTAACCCTGATGTCAAGGGTCTATGAAAGTCCGCTTTAGAGTCTCCATTCGGTTCATCTGTTGGCACTTCAGTTGATATAGTAGGTTCTTGAGTAGTTTTTCTCATCAATGGTGCCTACTTCAAGACAAATCAAGTAAAGTGGCATGAACGGAAAAGCATCATATAGATATTGTATGAATGCTAATAGAATTAGAAATAAAGGCCACATTCTCTACCTGTATTCCAGCAATACATACTTGTAGAAACTGAAACTCAGGAAGCATATAAACACGAAGTAAGCTCCCATCACAAACTTTCTCTACAATAGCTTCCATAGGTTTGCCTTTGTTTGAAGCTAAGAGGTGCATTGCATCCAAATTGCTGGGATCACCAACAGCAGATTGCGGGAGGTTCCTAATAGCAGCCTCTGCAGCACCCAGAGACTAAAAGCCAACAACATAAATTGATAACATATCATCAGTAAGATAACAATAGAACTTACCAACAACATTCATAATTTATAAAGACATAACTCTAGTGTAACATGAAAACAATTATGCCCGCGTTACCTGCTTCACTGCCCTCATATAGTAACGGACTTTAGAAAAGGAAGAACACTCAAAGACCAACATTAGCTTCTAACAATAAAATGATATATATTGACTCCAATAATGAAGTGAAAACAATTGAATTATTAATGAAATTACATGACCCGCAGGAGTCATACCATCGCTAAAGGAGAAAAATACTCGCAAAATGCTAATGAAGCAGACACAAGAACCACCTTGTGCAATCATGTGCTTAGAAAATGCATCACGCACCAAATAGATATACATGTTTGTTCATGTATATTCTATATCTGTTTAAATAGGAGAACATGGTGAATATTACCTATTGAACCCAAACTTTAGGCATATTCCGACTTACTATACGAAAATAACTAGAAATCAGTTGGTTGAGTAACAGTAACTGACCCTGTCCCATAAACCTATGCCCTGTTGTCTGGCTTGTTCTTCAAGGTGTAGCAATTGGGTATGCTCAGGAGTCACCCCTCCTTTAGCCTCCTCGACCTGCAATCAACAAGTGCAGCTATGCAGTGGCGGAGCCAGAAAAATGATGTGCGGGGGGGCATCGGTTGAGCCAAAAAAAAAAATTTGCCCAAAGCTACTAGTGCGCATAACATTAGTACATGTTGCGACTAACTATATCCGAAAAACGTACACTATATATGATGTGAACAGAAAGAATAATCTAACAATAGCTTAGGAATTAAAAGAATTGATAATTTTGAGTTGTTAGCTTCTGTCTTGTTGTGACATAGAGGGCAAGATAAATATTATAACCAACACTACATGATCAAAAGTTCTGTAGAGGGCTCTCCCCCCACTTCGTCCAGTGAATTGACTACGCCTCCTTGAAGCTATGTGTTGGATGAACGATGAAACTCAGAATCAGAGTGATTTGTGTATAGTTCTTCAGGATTACCTGTAGCCAAGCCATGAGCATGAGTGACAACCTTCTTTCCAATATTTGTAGTACCAACAAAAACGCTGCAGAATTCACGAGAGAAAATTGGGATGGTATATTCCGTTCTAAAAACGACATCCTAGCAAACAAATAGATTAATTGAGATGAAATATTTACATTGGCAAGAGTTAATGAAACTCGGGGGTAAGAATCACAACCTTTCCTATACATAACTTCCGTAGATATTCTCTGCTGTCCCATGCAAATGGGTCATCTTGGCCACCTCTAGGAGCCTACATATAATGAAACTTATATATTAAATCATTACTAAGAAAATTGCATCAACAGTCATCAAGAATTCTGGCAGCAGAAATCAAAAGATTCCGAATATAATTCAATTTATAGTACAAGTTCAGCTGAAAAAACTGCATAAATTAGAATGATTTTGTATATAATTATACACATCCTAAGAAATTGCAGGTTGAAGTAGGCATACTAATCTTGGAGCCAAAAGATGCGCCAATATGACAGTCTTCTCAGGGGGGATTTTGGCTTTGGGTGATCCCATAATCTTCAAGGTATCCCCAGATAAGACAGCCTTTACTTTTCCTCTCAACCATCCTGAACTTCCAGCTGGTTGCGCCATCTGCAAAATCAAAAAGTTATCAATTATTTTTTTGGAACAGCGATGTTATTGAACTAGCAAGATGCTAGAAGAAGAAACATATTACAAACAAGTTTTACAAGCAGACATAGGATCATTTAGCCAATCGAGCCATAAAGGCCGAAAGGTTTTGGACCTATTAACAATCCAAGAAAAAGAAAAAGTTTTGATGTCATCTTTCCGTGGTGGCTTTTCGTCGAAGCAAATCTTGTTGCGGTAGCACCAAATAATTACCCAAACAGTAGTTAGAATAACCCCATCCAGAATGTTTTTAGCCACAGCAAGAAGGTTTGTTGAATCAACCCATGTTATCAGGTCCATAAGCGTATTAGGCACAAAATTTAGTTTCCACCATTTAAAAACTTCACTCCACAGATCAAAAGCCAAATTGCAGTGCACAAATAAATGTTGAGCAGATTCTATGTTGTCATCACAAACCGGGCATAAAAAGTTATCAATAACTGTACAAAACTATTCAGAGGGTAACTAAGCTCTCAAATAAATGGTGTAACCACATCAAAATATAAAATCTGGAAATGATCGATCTGCCATGCAATCACAGCTCATTACCCACCCTACTAATTAAGGAATCCTTCGTTAACACATTCTAAGAGCCTAGAGACTAGCCCTAACTGGTCGACTAAATACATAACAGAGAATCATGAGGCATGGCATATATATAGTCAAATACAACTCTATCAGATATTCAACAGCTTAAGAAAAACGAATCAGTCTTATAAGCAGTCGCAATGAATGATAAACAGTGAACTAATTATAATGTTGCTTACCATATTAATCTTTAGTACCATTTCATCTTTTGGGATAGCCATTTTCTTATAAAGCAATTTTCTGAGACATTGGAAACTGAAAGTTCATATATGGCCTCAAGATTTTCTAAGTTTATTTTCTGAAAATAATCTTTAAAAATGCATGTGCGTCGGAAAATGAACTAAATTAACGAGTGGTTCGGTGCCCGCGCGTTACGGCGTGGCTTTTTTTAGTTAGGTTTCGTGTTTGTCGGTTATCGCAAGATTTTCAAATTTAGTTTCTGCCAAATGAGTGTTTATATAATTCAAAGATCATGCAACATAAATTTTTTTTTTGTTGGAAATAGATACAGTAACATAAATCAATAATAAAACATTTCAATCTCATGAATAAATGTTAAAACAATTTTAGACAACATATTTGATCAAATAAGCATTTTAGCATGGCCAAAGAATACACCTAATCTCACAAATGTTGTTTTAGAAATCTTCTTTAATTTTGTGAAATGAACCTTAATCTTGGGCCCGCCACCGTGTGTAACAACGCCTGATCAAGATCCCGTAATACGTTTAAATCCCACACAATTACTCACCGTGTTGGCCGCGGTTAAAATATGATTCTACATATTTTGTAGGGGGTAAAATTGGACCGTTCTTTACAGTTTAGAAATTCGATTGGACATGGAATTGGAAGGGAACACGTTAGTTTGGGTATACTAAAAGAAAAATGATCGTTGTGCCTAGCAATGATGCCTAACGAGTTGTTAGGTGTTCGCGCTCTGAAATTTTCATCAACAAAATATGTGTGACCAACGCCATTTCGATCAACAACCTATGAACAATGCAATAGAGTAATGTGTCTTTTTTTTTGAACGGCTAAATTTTCATTTATAAAACTAGCAAGAAGCTAGATAATACAATGAGAACGAGAATTCAATGAACCTAGATTTACCTTTTCTAGCGATAATACCGCCAAGAAATACCTAGAAAACACCTGATCAACGAAACACATAAAGCACCTAAAAACCACTAGACAAGAAGGTAAAACACGCCTATTAAACGCCTATGATATCACCTTATATCCGAATTACACTAAAATAAAATACACCTCTTAAAGGCCCATAAATCCCCTCATATCCGAAGTCCTCTATAATTTCATCAAACCGAAACCGACAAAATCCTTTTAGACACACAAAAAGCTTTGTGTTCAACCCCTTTCCATATATGTCATTAGGAGATTCTTTTTCTTCTTTCTTGGCACATCAATTTATTAAACGAGCCCAATCCAACTTCAATTTTACTTGGGTCTTTATATTTTGAATCCTTTTTTAATGACCTAGGCCCACTAGGTGCTAAGGATTTTAACTTGTTCATGTGGGCTTCGGTTTTAAAATATCTCATGTCATCACTATGTTTGAAAACATTCAAATTTGAATGTTTCTTTAGTCCCGTGACTACCTTCTCGAAAGCAGGATCCGGAATCTTTTCAGTAGACACAGTAACAACAGGCTTTGATTGTGATATGTCAACATCAGGAGCCACCTTCTCGATAACGACTTCTTCGACATCACCAGAACCATCGTCACCATGATTTCCATCGTCACCATGATTTCTGTCGCCGTCGTGACTGAAAATCAATCCGGTCACACCTATTGCTGGACTATCAAAGATGAACTTATCTCCTTTACCTTCACTTTCTAGTTCTATTTCAATGTGTTTACTATCACCTTCCGTCGGATTATCGTTAGAGACATCTTTCCCACATAAGTGGCCTCTAACTGCACCTGAATTGCTATTAAACCCACCTTCAACATTGTTCTCCTCAGGGGTGTCGATTGTGTCGGATCTATGATCAAACGTTTGCTTGACTTCTTCACCCACTTCTGCACTCTTTGCAGATTTTAGGCTATCAATGGTTGTTTTGTATTCTCCCTCTTTGTTTCTAAATTCGAGTATAATTCTCATATCATCCAAATATATCAATGCGACTATGTATGTCCAACATGAGCTTTGATGAATTGTCTTTTCCCTTCATCATCCTTCCGGTTAAACTTGCAAAACAACTAATTATTTTAATCATTGAAATACTTCTTTTATGTACATTAGAATCATGAGATTCATTGACATCGTGATAACAAAAATTATGAATATTTTTTCCAGTTGATGCTTTGATGAATAGGCTTATCAGAAAAAAAATTAATGTCATTAAAATGAGATTTATTGTTAGCTTACTGTTGGGCCAATTTAGAGCCCAATGATATGTGCCTAGATTTAAACAGAAATTAGACTAAGTATTAAAGAACCTCTGAGTATTGGGACTCAGAGGTAATGAAATGACTCTCTGAGTGCAAAGCCTCAGAGAGAGAGCATATTCAAGTCAAAGACTATCCGTCAAGGAAAGTCGAATGCTCGACGTCATGCGCTCAAGAATGTACTTATCAACTGGGATGGATATCAGCTGGTATGTAGAAGGAATACGCTGAGGTTCTAAGGAGAGTCAGAGGTGGCAATACTCTGACTATCCTGTTACCCTTTGAAGAAGAATAAGTTGAGCTAAAGTTGTTCTCTGAAGTTTAGGCGGAAAACTCAATACGTATTTATGGCGGGATAAATAGTAGTTTGAGTTAAAGCCTGTACCTAGTACAAGGTTGGTAAAAGTAGTGAACAGTTGGCAGAACTGTTCACTAAAGTATGGGCGGGATGTTTCCAAGAATGGACGTGCATTAAATACCTCGTACGTCCTCCACTAGAATCTTGACACGTTGCAACTACCCCCACTAAGGACGCAACCTCGTATTAGTATAAATAGAGAATGTAGTGAGGAGTAAATGTTATCGCTTTAATTGTAATTTGTTATTAGACATTTACTCCTTTCGAACTTAACTGAAGTCAGCTGTCTCAATCAGCTGTCTAGATAAGTTCGCTTGTAAACTTGTTTCATAGATCAACTTTACTTGTTCAAAGGGTAATCTTACATTGTCATTCAACTTGTGCGATCCATAGCACATTGTAATACTTTGATTCTTTTCAATAAAGCATTACACGATTGAAAAGTTATTACTTGTGTTATTTAGATAAGTGTTTTTTCTATATAGACGTGTTATTGGGACTTTCAATTGGTATCAGAGAAGTGTCGATTTATAAAACCTTTTAGAAATTGTTCTTTGTTTTAAACAAATCAAGATCCAATCATGTCTGGAACTATACCACCTATCCCACCGCCACTTGGAACAAGTTCTGGTAATTCTGGTAGCCCTAATGTTAATAGGGTTGACATGATGCCCACAACCAATGACCCTATCAACACTTTGACTACAACTAATGTATCTCAAAGTGTTACTGATGAGAACCTCCCTCAACTTCTTGATTCAAGAGGAGGGTCTCATGTTATAAATGTTCCTGCATTTGACAATGAGGATTTTACAAGTTGGAAAGTAAGGTTCTTGGTATTCCTAGATGGTCTTGAACCTAACCTTCTGAAAACTTTGGAAGATGAACCATTTGTTCCCATGTTAAGTTTGTCCACTACTGAAAATCCATTAACCAAACGTCAAAATCAATGGTCAAATGCTGAGAGTCGTCTTGCTAATCAAGATAAACGATTAAAAAGTATCATTATATCTTGCTTACCAAATGATGTTATGAAATATGTCATCAAGTGTAAAACTGCTAAAGAAATGTGGAATGATCTCATCTTAGCACATGAAAGACCATCTGATACAAGAGATACCAAGATTGCAGCCTTGAGACTCAAGTTCAATGCTTTTAAATCACTTGAGGGTGAAAAAGTAAATGGAACGTTCACAAGGCTGAAATGTTTGTTAAATGACCTTGAAAATAATGGTGTTACCATTCCTAAAGCAGAAGTCAATGCCACGTTTGTTAATAGCATGCCAAGAAAATGGCTGAGCATAAGTCAAACTCAGAGGGCAAATAATTCCATTAAAAATGACTGCCTGGCTACTCTGTACGGCAAGTATAATTATGAGGAAGGTCTGATTGATCAGATCTATGAGCAAGAGACTCAAAGATTCACCATTCAGACCTCAAGCTCAAAAGCCTTGATTTCTAACAATTATTTTCAGGACAGTGACTCGGACATTGAAGAAGATCAGAGGACCAACAATGAGTTCATGGCTGACTTGAATGCTGAGTATCATGAAAGAGCTCTATTAGCTAATCAGAAGAGATTCTATAAGAGGTATGGGAGAGTTGGATCAGCTAGGAAACCCATAGACAAATCTAAAGAAACCTGTTTTGCTTGTGGGAAAACTGATCACTTCCAAAAAGACTGTCCTTCAAACAAATCTTCCTCACCATCCTATCCATCTTCAAACAATTCCTTCAACAAACCCAAACCATAAACATCACCCTTTAATCAAACATCTTCCCAAAATACTGGTAGTTACCAAAAGGACTACAGAGGAAAATACAAGGGATTCAAAGCCGAAATAGTTGTTCTAACCAAAAGGATTGATGATCTGACAAAAGGAGAAAGTAAAAAGGGAAAGAACGAAAATGGAAAGAGTGATAAGGGTTTGATAACTGATTCCTTTAGCTGGGATGATGAATTTGTCTCCTCAGAAGATGAAAGGGTCACCAAGATTAGGGCATTTATGGCAATTGCTGAGGATGAGCTATCTGTGAGGAAGGTTGATGCAAGATCTGAATAATGGGTTGACATCACCATGTAAAAAGGTACACAGACTCTTGTCTATGACTGATGGTGATGATAGAAAACATGTCTTAGATTACACTCATGTTGACCTTCTTTATGTAGAGGATCAGAGAAAAAACATGGTTAGCAAATATAATCTTCTTAAGCAAGAATTATCATTACATAAGTCTGAACTGTGTAATCTGAAAAATATTGTGTCCATTAACTGTTCCCTTCAAAATGAAGTTATTAAAATCAATCTAGAGAATGAATCTCTAAAGGATGAGATCTCTGACCTAAAAAGGTCATTGAAAAATGGACATGTAGCAAAGTCACCCTTGACCAAATGCTCTCTGAGCAAGTGCCTGGCAACATTGTCAAGGCTTTAGGAAGAAGAGGAAGGAGAAAAGAAAAAATTTCCACAAAGGAGATTGTCTTCTCTAAGGCAGATGAATCCTCATCTGAGCCAATCCCTGAGATCACATCTGACTCAGAGTCTGATTGTGAAGCTTAGGAACCTCTTCCACCTCTTCCTAAGCTGATAGGAGCTGAACCAGCCGGCACCTCAAACAGTCTTATATCTCTGGCTGACCTCACCCTTAACATGGCTGACCTAACTCTTGATACTAAAAGGACCAAGCCAACATCTGATAAAGTGTCACCTGCATATGTCATTAAGAAAAAAACTAAAAGCAAATCACCAGTTGTCCCTATAAAAAAGGCTGACTCATTCACTGAGCAACTTCTTCTTACTCTGATGGAAGAGGTAAAAGGTCTCAACAGGAAAATTAAGACCCCTTCAGGCACCTCTCCATTAAACTCTCAGTCAAGTAGTTCAAAATCTACTAAACAAAAGACCTGGTTTGGACCATGTAATCACTGTGGGCTAAGAAATCATCTCTCTGATGATTGCTATTCAAAGCCAAAGTGTTCTACATGTAGATCCACCAACCATCTGACCAAGGAACACATTGAACAAATTGCTATTAATAAAACCATTTCTAAGCTTAAAGCTCAATCATCTATGAATCCCTTAGTTACGAAAGTTCTTATGATTCCAAAGCCTTTTAAAAATGTAAATATTGTAGATTCAATGACCACCATTCTGATAACTATGAATACTACCCTGGATGTGAAGTATGTGGAAATATTGCTCATGAACCAGCTGACTGTCCTAAGAGGCACCCCAACAGCAGGAAACCAAGGATCATTAACAAGCGATCCACCAAACCCACTAAAAAGTGGGTTCACAAAAGAAACTAATCTGTGTAAAAATGTCTATGAAGGATTACTTAAAGAGGGTTGTATGGTATCTAGATAGTGGCTGTTTTAGACACATGACAAGAGTTAAACAATATCTGCACAGATATTCAAAGGAGCCAGGTCCCAACAAAGGGTTTTTTAGATGATTATTCTGGAGACACAAAAGGGTATAGCTCAATTGCAATTGTAAGGGATCACTTTTACCAGGTTGATTACGGTGAATGGTTCTGAGTAACTTAATTAGCATCAGTCAGCTGTGTGATGCTAACTTTAAGGTCCTGTTTACAAAGACTCAGGGAACCATTTTCAACCAAAAAGATGAAGTTGTTCTCATTGCTCCAAGAAGAAGAGATGTCTATGTCATAGATATGTCATTTTTAATAAGGAAATCAATGCATGTTTTCTTGCCAAAGCATCTTCAAGGGGTAACTGGGGCTCGGCATAAGAGGAATGTTCTCACCTAACTTTTAAAAAAATTAACACCTTGCAAACACATCCTTGTCTCTGGCATTCTTCTCTGTCCTTCGCCAAGATAAACATAACTTTTAGCTTGTAGGAGAATAGGAAGAATTCACAGCGCTTCTTAAAAAACCAAGAGATCATTTTCCATCAACAAGTCCTTACATCTCCTTCACATGGACCTGTTTGGACCTGTCAAACCTCAAACCATCAGCCACAACAAATATACCCTTGTCATTGTAGATGATTACTCAAGGTACACTGGGTATTTTGCCTCAAGAAAAAGAATGATGCAGTTGACTGTATTGTGTCTTTTATCAGAAAGATGAAAAACCTTAATGAAGTAAGGGTAAAGGAGCTGAGAAGTGATAATGGAACAGAGTTCAGAAATCACAAGCTAGAAGAGTTCTGTGATAAAAAGGGTATATCTCAGAATTTCTCATCTCCTTGTACCCCTAAACAAAATGGAGTTGATGAAAGAAGAAAGAGAACTCTGATAGAAGCAGCTAGAACTATGCTAAATATTGCTAAGCTCCCTAAACAATTTTGGGGAGAGGCTGTCAAAACTGCTTGCTTCACTTAAAAAGATCCATCAGAGTAAAAGCGCAAGAAGACAAGACCCTTTGATGAGTTAAAGTAAGATCCTCTAGATATAAGCCTATTTTCTATGTATTTGGGTGTCTTATGCATATTCACAACCACAGGGATCACTTGGGAAAGTTTGATGAAAAGGCTGATGATGGTTTCTTCCTTGGTTACTCTCCAGTGGCCAAAGCATTCAGGGTATTCAACATCAGAAGACAAGAAATGGAGGAAACTGTTCATGTCACTTTCAGTGAAGATGATGAAGCAATTTCTCAATCCAGCACTGAAGGAGATGAAATCAACTTTAATGAAAACCGATCTTTCCCAGATGATGAATTCCTTGAACCCAGAAGTAAATTCACTCAATGTCCTGCCAATATTGAGTTTTTTCCCTACATACCTGCATATGAAAGCACTTCACCCTCTGTCTTACCCACTATTCAGAACTCTGTCTCTTCTGAAGAACCACATCTGTTCACAATGGTTGATGATCATATATCAGCTGATATTCTTGAGTCTGTTGAATCTCAAGACAATGTCTCAAGTGAACCAATCAGTGGTGATCAACCCTCACAAATTATTTCACCCTCAGCTAAAGTTATCCTTCAAAACCCTGTTCCATAAGACAGATGGTCAAGAGAGAAACACGTTGAACTAGTTAACATCATTGGTGAACCTCTGGCTGGCATCACAACCAGAAGCAGGGTTAGAGATTCAGATGTTGCCTTAGCTCATGAATGTTTGTATGTTAATTTTCTCTCTGAAACTGAGCCCAAGAAGCTAATTGAAGCTCTAGAAGAAGAAGGGTGGGTTATGGCAATGCAAGAGGAGCTAAATCAATTTGAAAGAAATAAAGTCTGGACCTTAGTTCCTAAGCCTCATGGGAAAACCATCATTGGGACTAAATGGATCTGTAAAAACAAAATGGATGAAGAAGGGGTTGTTATCAAGAATAAAGCAAGGTTGGTGGCTCAAGGGTATAATCAGCAGGAAGGGATTGATTATGAAGAGACCTTTTCACCTGTTGCAAGACTGCAAGCCATCAGAATCTTTCTTGCTTATGCAGCCTACATGGGTTTTGTGGTGTATCAGATGGATGTGAAGAGTAAATTTCTGAATGGTAAAATTTCAGAGGAAGTATATGTACAACAACCACCTGGATTTAAAAGCAGTAAATTTCCAGACCATGTGTGTAAACTGGACAAAGCTTTGTATGCGCTGAAACAAGCTCCCAGAGCATGGTATGAAACTCTTTTAACATTTCTTATTCAGCACAAGTTTGTCAGAGGTACAATTGACAACACTCTTTTTACATATAAAACTAAGAGTGATGTCATTATAGTACAGATATATGTGGATGATATCATTTTTGGGTCAACCAGTGTTAAACTTAGTAAGCAATTTGCCAAGTTAATGACCAAAAAGTGTGAAATGAGTATGATGGGTGAACTAATTTATTTTTTAGTTTTTCAAATCAAACAAGACTCTTGAGGAATCTCTATTTGTCAAGAAAAATATGTTAAGGATTTACTCAAAAAGTATGATCTAGCTGATTGTGCCTCAGTAAAATGCCATATGCTTCCCTCAAACAATTTAGGGCCTGATGAGTCAGGGGTCTCTGTTAATGAGACCTTGTTCAGAGGCATGATAGGGTCACTGATGTATCTTACAGCTAGCAGACCTGATATCCAATTCTCTACATGTCTCTGTGCTAGGTACCAAGCTAACCCCAAGGAATCCCACCTTGTTGCTGTAAAAATAATTTTCAGGTAATTCAAAGGAACTCAAAATGTAGGTCTCCGATACCCAAAAGGATCAGGCTTTAATCTCAAAGCATACTCTGACTCAGACTATGCTGGATGCAACCTAGACAGAGAAAGCACCTCTGGTGGTTGTCAGGTACTTGGAGAAAAGTTAGTATGTTGGAGTGCAAAGAAACAATGCTCTATGGCAATGTCATCAGCTGAAGTTGAGTATGTAGCTGCCGTTGGGTGTTGTGCTCAAGTTCTCTAGATTAAAAGTCAGTTGGCTGACTATGATGTTCTCTATGACAAGGTGCCTATATTTTGTGATAATACTAGTGCCATTGTCATATCAAACAATCCAGTGTTGCATTCTAGGACAAAACATATTGACATTAGGTATCACTTCATAAGAGACCACATTTTAAAAGGTGATATTGAGCTTCATTTTGTGCCCACAGATTTGTAACTAGCTGCTATTTTTACCAAACCTTTAGCTGAGCCTAGCTTTACTAGATTGGTAGCTGAGTTGGGTATGCTCAATATTGAAAAACATGTATCTGATAAGAAAAAGGCTTTAAGTGATTCTCTGACTTAAATATTAAATGTTTTAAGGTAACTTAAATTTAACTAGAAAGTTGAAAGACAAACATTCTTAATATTTAATTTGGATATTCTCAAAAGTTTACCTACTTTCTCAAAAATTAAAGGATTTTACAGTGCACGAAAGGTCATTGGGACCTACGTTTTGTGACAGTTTTACCACTACGCATTTAATGCAGGGAACTTAAATGTTTATTTTTCAAAATTGATAAAACAGTTTTAGTGGTATAAAACTTTAGTTTTTCACACACACATAACACTTTTCCAAATCAAAACCCTAAATCTACCATTTTCATCATCTCTCACAATCTTTTAAGAAAATAAAGCAGACTTTTTGTTTAACATCAATGGCTTCTGATTCATCTTCGCAAACTCAACCTAAACAACCATCCGGCTGCATAACGTCCCTTTTTCAACTTGAAGACTACATCATTAAATTTAACAATGAGGTTGCTTTAATGGAATCCAACGATGATGCATACAAGCTGTTGCTTCTGTTTTTGAAAAATAGTTGTATATCTGTTGCTTTAACCAAACAACCATCAACATATTACCCTAAATACATTCGAGAATTCTGGTATACTGTTGAGGCAGATATGGCGTCCAAGTCTATCACCTTTACTCTCTCACATTTTGATAAACCACTTTCGTTCTCAGACCTCGACACATTTTCCTCTTTATAGGTTAATCTTAGTGATGAATGTGTTTATTGTTCTCCAAAAGAGACAATGATGGCGGTGCTAGCACTCGGGCTTGTTGATGATGAGCATCCATCCCTTCATCCTCTAATCTCATCAACTCGTCTCCGGTGAAAGTGAAATATTTTTCACCAATTTAGAAGGTTCTAATTCAGTACATTGTTAAATGTCTAGGTGGCATGCAAGGATCTCACGATCAACTGAATGTCAACCAATAAACAATTGCTTATTGCTTGTGTTGGGGGCTCAATATAGATATTGCAGACATTTTGTTCTCTGACCTCATTGCTCAGCTCCATCCAGAGGGGAGCAAGAATCAAAGAAACCCAAATGTCTGCTATACCAGATATTTATCTCTTATCATGGAACATCTGCTACCAAACAACTACAAAAATGATAA
This sequence comes from Tanacetum coccineum, assembly GCA_026074375.1. Classification (NCBI taxonomy): domain Eukaryota; kingdom Viridiplantae; phylum Streptophyta; class Magnoliopsida; order Asterales; family Asteraceae; genus Tanacetum; species Tanacetum coccineum. Next base: position 20,446 of record BQNB010003796.1, read on the forward strand.
GCTGCTTTCTATGAAACATTACAACATCACAACATCCTTTTTTAGAACAAATGGTAAGAATGAAACTACTTTATTCTATCACGATATGCCAAGTGGTGGCTGTTCTTTACCTGAACTATCCAGTTTTGTTCCCTCCCTTTGGGGAGGTGAATGCCGATGACACTGTTGACAAGTCCTTGTCCGGGACCTCTGTGCAGCTTGTCACTCAGCCCAAAGCACTAACTACTAAAAGACCAAGGAAGAAAAAAATCCCATCTTCAACCCAGCCAGAGGTCTTAAAATCAGGCAGGATTTCAAAGAATTTCTCTACACAAGCCACCCATCTTTAGCCTGCTGAGGAGTTTGTAGTCACTGTTGATGCAACAAAGAGTCTAGATGCGCTTGAATCGGCAGAGGTGCAAGGAAACCAGCCTGAAACCACTGATGCTAAAAAGGTAAACAGTTTTAAATATAAGGGGCACTACAAGCAACCATTCTCAAACTTCTCTAGGAGAGAGTGGTGAAGTTATAGGCTACCTCTGGCCCTTTAGAGTGTCTGAGTCTGCACTTCATTCCAAATTTTTCTGTACACTCTGTATCTGCACTCAGAGAATGATACTGAAGGTTAATAACGCATGATGATTGACTCTGAAAATTCTAGACTTTGCTAGATTATCCCATTTGTGCATGAATAGATCGATCCTCGGTATTAAAATGTACTCATCAGACTCAGAGGTTCCTAAAACAATCAAAAGAGCCCCAAAAAGTCAAATTATTTCTTCATCTATTTTAAAACGATCTTTTAAGGAGGACTGATGAATCACACCCTGTCTTCTTAGGGGCGCAAATGGCGGATCCTTAACTCATTACAAATTTCACAAGTTTTAACTAACCAGTTATAATGGTTACATAGAACAAAACATTATGGAGGAAAAGAACGCTAGGGTCTAGTCTCTGGATGAACCCACATTTGAGCAGCTCATGGATGAAGTATACAAGCAGAACAAGGCTGCTCAAGAGATTCCAGAGAGTCCCTGTGGTACAGAGTCAAAGATCAAGTTTGTCAAATCTTTCAACACTACTAGGTCTAGTCATCCAGAGTTTTATCAGACTGATGATGCAAACATCACATTTATAGGCTCTGGTATTGACATTGAATTGAATGACTTTGGCTCTGATCTTTATTCTATGCCCAGTGATGATCTGGCCTCTCCACCTTTTTTGAGACTCCTGATTCAAATATTGAAGAGTCCAACTCTGTCACTAAGGAACTCTCAGCTAACAACCTAAATGCTACATCAGATGGTAATACCGCATTACCAAATGCTTCGATGGTATGTCAGTTTTTCAGACACCCTTTGTTCATCTTCGAAGAGAGCTGGGCCACCATTTCATTCTTAAGGTTGATTAGCTGGAGTCTTAAAATCTCTAACAAGTCTCTGATGATTTTGAAATCTCAAGTACTTCATTTTTTTTCTAAAGCTCTGAAAGAAACCCTGCCTTGTCTACTCACTGAAGTTCTCAAAGTCTCTCTCCCAACTATAATTCAAGAATCGGTTCAACAGACTGTTCAGTAGTCCATGGGGGAGCAGACTTCTTTATTTCAAGCTCAGGTTCATCAGACCTTTGAAGAGCAACTTGACACCATGATTTACAAGCTAATGAACAAACAATTCTAAGCGTTAAACAAACTAGAAAGCCGTAGATTTGTCACTTTGCAAATGGCACTCAGCAAAGTTATTCAAACTCAGATAGGCAAAAAGGTCAAGGCAAAGGTTGAGCACAAGCATGCGTTATGCCACAGAAAGGCTTGATTCTCTTCATAGCTCTTATTGATAACTTTGTTCTTGTCTATGATCTCTCGCAAGCGCTTTTGAGACAATGAACTTTCTCCTTAAAAGTGAGGCAGAAAGAATGTATTTAAAAAGGCTAATGCTGGTTGGGAGGAGAAGTGGAGAGTAAAATAATTACAGTGGACACCAAAGGATGTTGTGTTAGAGTATGATAATGATCAGGGTGGGGCCAAAGCACATGAAGTAACATACAACATGCTGATACTTTTAGGAGAGCATTTCAATATGCTCAGGATTCAATGTGATGCTCTAATTATTCATCTTCAGAGAAGAAGAACTCAGAGGTGTTCTCTCAGAAATAAAGACGTCGAACGAGGAAACCATCCAATAAAGGATACTTAAAGTACATGATTCATACTCTAGAGATTTTTATGCCAACTCTTGAGCTCTTAATTTCCAGTGCATCAGAAAATATCCTTGAAACAGAAGTCGTTCCATTAATAGTTCAATAATAAATGTTTGGCAAAATTCATCCCACTTTTGCCACCATCACCTCCCAAAGAACCAACTCCTCAAAGATAATCCATCCAAAGGCAAAGGAGTTGCATAAAGAACATATGAGGAACTTATTCATTTCATTGAAGAAGGGATCAGATTCAACTACGAAACGTTTAAAGTTTTTGTCACTCTAGAGGGCGAAACTATCTAAGGAGGAATCATGGTACACGTAAGTGATGTTGAAGAGGATACTGATCACAAAGCTCAAAATGAAGAAAGTATGAGAAAATCTGTAATGAAAGTAATGAACCTAGAGACTGTCAAAGGCTTTTCAAGCAAAAAAAGTTGGCTGAATATGAAGAAAAAAGGGCAAAGATGCTTGATGAATACAACAAGTGTATCAATGAGAGAGTTAATCCATTGCCTATCACTAAGATTAACTACAAGGTCATCTCTTCTCACGATGCTATAATGAGAATCACCAGAAATCATGATCCATTAAATGTCATGGTTTATGAGAAATTCAGGCTAAAGACTCTAGGATTTACTGAATGGCTTGAAGGTCATGCTCTGGTCATCCAAGAACTCAAGACAGGTCAAATTGATTGCCTTCTTTCAAAGCTCAGAGCTAAGGTTCAACTGGGTTATTTCAAGGCTAAGAGCTAGGCATTCCACCTCCACCTGAACTTGCTCACTTTGGAAAACCTACTGTAGATAAGAAGAGGAAAAGAACTGAGATCCTACAGGAAGTGTTTGTGAAGGAAAAGATAGTGGTTGATGGGATGCACAGAAACCTTATTCCTCCCTCAGGTTTTGTAGGAACAATGAGGTAGTTCATCAAAGAGACCTGAAACATGGATCGTCTTCTACAATGGAAGAAATTGTGACTTAGTATTTCAGAGAGAAGAAAAATTCCATCTAGCCACTACTGCTCAACTTAACAGACAATAGAGTGACATTCGGAGGGGTGGTCTTCAGGAGAGAAATGATCAGAAACTAGAGATGACATTAAAGATGGGATGATGTTATTCAGGCTAGAAAAATTATACAAGATAACTTAGATGGCTTAGGTCAAGACATGTAATGAATTAATGAAGTTATTTTGTTTATCCTCTATTTATATATTTGTATAAGAAGAAAATGTTGTGTCTCACTATACATTAATGTATTTTCTTAGCATTATTATATTCAAATTGGGAAGATTATAGGCCAATTCAGAGCCTAATGATTTGTGCCTAGATTTAAACAGAAATTAGACTAAGTATTAAAGAACCTCTGAGTACTGAGATCAGAGGTAATGAAAGGACTCTCTAAGTGCAAAACCTTAGAGAGCAACATCAGACGTATTCAAGTCAAAGACATCGTCAAGGAAGTCGAAGATTACTTGAAGAAAATACTTCGCTGCTGGGTATGGTTCTCAGCTGGTATGTAGAAGGAATACTACTGATGTTCTAAGGAGAGTCAGGAGTGGCAATACTCTGACTATTCCAGTACCCTTTGAAGAAGACAGCTGAGCTTAAGTGTTCTCTGAAGTTTAGGCGGGAAACTCAATACGTATTTATGGCGGGATAAATAGTAGTTTGAGTTAAAGCTTGTACCTAGTACAAGGTTGGTAAAGAACTGTTCACTAAAGTATGGGCGAACAGTTTCCAAGAATGGACGTACATTAAATACCTCGTACGTACTAAATATAGATTCTAGACAAGTTGATATTCTAACCCTCTAAGGACGACCTGCATTATTATAAATAGAGAATGTGGTGAGGAGTAAATGTTATCACTTTAATTGTAATTTGTTATTAGACATTTACTCCTTTTGAACTTAACTGAAGTTAGGTGTCTCAATCAGCTGTCTAGATAAGTTCGCTTGTAAATTTGTTTCATAGATCAAGTTTACTTGTTCAAATGGTAATCTTACATTGTCATTCAACTTGTGTAATCCATAGCACATTGTAATTCTTAGATTCTCTATCAATAAAGCATTATATAACAACCTGTGTTTTCAGGTCATTTACAACATCATTTAATTCACTATTTATTTTTAGTCTCGTACGCGTTTGCTTTTAATTTTAATCGTTAAGTTAAATCACGTAAGCTAAAAATTATCATTCAACGTAAACGAGCATCAAACAATTAAATGTTTACGTCAAACAAGTGTTAGATAATTATTTAGAGGATAATTATTAACTTTGCACATTTTTATTTTTATTGGTTACGTAAAGTGTATACGTTTCGCGATAAATTACATTTAGGCATTCCCGGAACCACCAAAACTTATCTACGCTTCAACAAATACCCATAATTATGCCCAATACCCAAAAATTACAAAATTTCCTTATATACATGTATAGGTGGCCGGATATAGTGAAGAAAACAAAAGAAAATATCATAAAATCTCAACTTATACCATTATATTTAAACCTTTCTACAACTTGTAACCTCAAGTATTATAAGATATTTATATAAAAGATCAAAAATCATCTAGTACTTCATCCCTCCCCCAAAATTCGGATGAGAAAGTGATCCCAAGGGGACAAGAAGCAAACAAATGACCAACTCAATCTTGTACAACATATGTTTCATTAAAACATTAAGGCATGACTAGTAACTTGGTCTTTTCTTCCTTGATTTCCTTATCTTGTTCTTAGAATTTCTATAAGCAACTTGGATAAGTCCTAGTGATATATAAAGGCTTATAACTAGAAAGAAAAACACACACTTCATTTGCTTAAGTAAAAACAACACTCATCTCTCTTTTTCTCTCCTCTATCCCACGGCCAAAAGCAAACAACCTCAAATAATTCACACAATTTTATTTACAACATTTCCAAGTATTACTACATCATATCTAATGTATATCAAGAAGGTTTGAAGGTTTAGTTTAGAGTTTAAAAGGGCTAAGCAAGCAAGGATCAAGATTAGGGTTTTTTTGGATTTAGGCTTTTCTAAGTATTGGAAGCTTGGGTTTAATATCTAAACTAGGGTTTAGATCATGTTTTTCAACATACATCATATTAAGGTCATCTAAAAACCTTAATCTCTTTACTTTCATGATTTTATGTGTATATGATGTTTATATAGTGAATCACCATCTAGGAATCTTATTAACTTGTAAAATGGATTTTTACACTTGATTATGATTTGGTATACTTTTACATATTTTATATGGATGTTAATATCATGTGGGAATGGAAGTATAAGTATTGTACAAGTGTGGTTTATGTATAAAAAGTATATATAAACTAGTTACCTAAAAAGTATACTTATTAAAGATTATGAACAAATAAGTATGTAGACTTGTTGATCTTGTTATCTTGGATAATATTTGGAAAAATGATGGACTAAGGACCTTAAGTATGTAATACATGTGGTATAAGTTGTTGTAGAGGACTGGTAACAAAGTTACTAAACTAAAAAGTTACAAAAACAAGTTTAAACCCATTTTAGCAAAATGATCAAAAGTTTCTGTTTTAATTCGAAATATAACATATTTATTTTATATTTTTATAAAATACTACATGTTACAAGGATCGTAGGCATGTAGAGAACTTGAAAAACTGATTTATAACGAAGGAGATATGGTGTTTGCAAGTTATACGATAATAAACGCGTTTATAAAAGAAATTTTATAAAAACTTATTACAAACCACTTCTGATATAAAGATTGGTTATTTTTCTCAGATATTACATATTTTTAGGATTCCAAAACATTAAGAATCATAATTTTTGGATCAATAACGAAGGAGTTATGGATTTTTCATGTTTACGATAATTAAAGTTTATAAAAATAATTAAAAATAACTTTATAAAAGTTACTGTTTACATCAGATATATATATTTTGAAAACATCATTCATTTGATAGAACTTTTAATTATGAATACGTACTCAAAAGAATCACTAAAAACGGAGTTAAAACAAATAAAATACGACATTTACGAGTTTACGACGACAAATTTTATAAAAATAATTTTATAAAAGTATATGAACAGTAAAAACCCACTGTTCACCAGAGGACTCAAATATTGAAAATGTAATATTTTGATACATCATGTAAAACGATAAAGTTACGCCGTTTTTACTAAAGTGGTATTTATAAACGTTTTTACTTTATAAATATGATTTCACAAATGCAATTAGATGGTGATGTAGCTATGTAGAATTATATATGGTGTTAGTTAATTAAAGTGCATAGTACTCGTACGGCCTATAATTAATTAGGTTGCATTCGGAGTTTATATCAATGCATTTTCCTGTATATAATTGATAATTCATTTACTCGGGTGAGTTCAGTAGCCCACGTTTTTAACATTTATAATGATTTACAAGTTTTTTGGGGTAGAGAATCATATCATGTTTTTACAATTGGACACAAGTGGAACATTTTACATACGATTAACGTGTTTGCCAAGTAGCGATAACATCTGAACCCCAGTATCAAGAACTGTCAATTACTTGTTATGAGCGCGAATGTTATAAATAAATCTATTTGGATTGACATCCCCATTCAGGTGAGACAGACGCACTGTGGCCAGTTTGCTAGACAACGAATGTATACCAAAGTCGTACAAATGATGTTTTGCGGGTTCGAAACATCACCAACGGGTAATGTTGGCAATTTATATTGCTATTCATACATGTTCGAGCTTCAGTGTAATGAGCTTAGGAAAACGTAATCACATTTTATGATGTTTGCATCTGTTGCATTATCATGGGAAAAATCTTACGGTCCTACATTATACATTTTACAAACTAATGAATTTAACCAACATTATTGTTGAACCGTTTAGCAATGTGTTTTTCTCAGAGATCAAAGTAAGGTACAAGACAAGGGATACATTGGTGGTCGTTATTTTGGAAGTCATGCATTAAATATTTAGTTGCATTACATTTTGGGAAACATTTGTTATGGACTAAAATCTTTGTGATTTGTATTTTGAACAAGTGAAGCTATGGGCTTTTGTAACAAACACTTTACTAAATCCAATGTATCGGTTTTAAACGAATTTTTTGGTCGTTCTTATATATATCTTGTGTTATTGATCTATGAAGTACCACCCTCAGACCCATATTCTGCTGCGATCCATTTTTGAGGTGTTACACAATCCATTTATCTTGCCAAAATGATGTAGTTTGCCCATCCCCCACCTCTTTATTAAAATGATTAATAAAACCGCCTTCCATATCATCCAACAACTTTCCATTGGAAGTGAAGGCCTGGTGGGAGGATTAGGCCCATGGGGCCTATAATGTGAAGTCTAGTAGCAGCAACAGTAGCAGCTCATAAGAGGCTAACGCCTGAGAGGAATCAGAGCCCAAAAGGCTGGAGATTGGTGCAACAGTAATGTGTTGAATAACAATGGGAGCTCGATGTCTTACAAGGCAATTTTTGTTAACTTCTATGTGGAAAAGCCAAGGGTATGAAACATTTAACGGCCCTCCTCCTACCCAATTGTCAAGATAGAATCTTGTTAACTCGCCTTTACCCACCTTTCTCTTGAAAATATTTTTAAGATCAATCCCGATAAGGAGAAGATCATCACTCAACTTTACTATTCGATACCAAGGCCCTGACTTATATTTAATTAAAGACGGGTCCCCTAAGCCACCATTGTAACCATGAATTGAGAGAATGACTTTACCTCAAAGAGCATTGTCTTCCTTATAGAATCTCCATAACAATTTGATCAACATCGGTTGATTACTCACTTTGAGGCTACAAATGCCAAGACCTCCTTGGTTGAGAGGAGATAAGACCTTATCGCATGGAATCCAAGAATTTTTTTATACCTTAAAGAGCCTCCCCAAAAGAAATTTCTTCATATACTCTAAAGCTTGTCTATTATCTTTTTTGAGGCCTTGAAAGTAGATAAGTAATAGACACCAAGGCCACCAAGAACAGAGTTAATGATGATAGGACGACCACCAATTGATGGAGTCTTGAATTTCCATCTTGAGAGGCATTTTAGAAAATGGTCTATAAGAGGGGACCAATTTGCACATCTATACATATTTGAACCTATGGGAGACCCAAGTAGATATAAGGCAATTAAGATAGATGGCAACCAATCGACAATGCAAGAGAATTAACTTCCAACGGGGTTACACCAACACCATAATCAGAGCATCATCCGCAAATTGGAAATGATAGATGTATGTTTTGTCTTTTCCCACCTTGTTAGGATATCAAATCATCACCAAAAATGGAAATTATATAGAAAGAAAGAAAGGACAAAATAGAGATAGAGAGGAAAAAAAGAAAATGTAAATGGTTACTTATTAGATATGAGAGAAGCAACACCCTTCACCTTGTGTGGTAAAGGGTATTTATAGTACAAAGGAAGATAAGACCCTAAATGGGTCGTTTGGCTTTATCTTGGGCCGAACCTAATACAAATAGGCTTTAAGCCCGACACCTAAGCCCAATTAGCTTAAATGAATTCTCGTAAACTACGTTTTCCTATACAAGGCTTGGACTATATAATGACCATCACTTTACATAAAAACATGGCTAACAATCTCCCCCTAAGGGGTGGTCATTCAACTTATGGCTTCATGACTTGTGACGTCTTGAATCTTGGAGCCTTGTGTTCTTGGGAATTCTTTTGACGTTCCTTTTGCATGCTTGTGATCTTGGATCTTGATCTTTGACTTGATATCTCTTAACTTAATCTTGATATCTTGGTCTTTAGCCTTGACTTTATCTTGACTCTTGAGATCTTTAAATCTTTATCCATTACTCTTATGCCACCTTGTGATCTTATGTCTTTACCCTCATGCTCATTGTCTTAAAAGCTTGCTAACAATATCCTTCAACATTTGACTTTGACATGATTACTTGTGCAACATGATGGATGAAATATCACTTGATCCATATGAAAGATATACCATTGTCATTGTAGGGCAATCTTGTCGATATTGTTCTTTCGAGGAAGTGCTTGTACATCAGAGTTTGTGGAAGACTTGGAAACATGTACTTGAGCTTCTATCATGAATTTATCTCTATCGATGGATCATGACCATGAGGAATGAGGTTGTAACACCTTCACTTATACCTGAAAATTGATGTTAGTGATAAACAGCAGATATAGACGAATATGGCTTTGTAATTCGTCTTAAGTTCGGTTACATTAACCTCTAATTCCGTGAGGACCATTTTACAATATAAATACTGTACCTGTGATCAGGTAGGCTCAATTTAGAAGAACCTCCTTGACAAGGTTTCCAGCTCGAAATGTTAGATCCTCTAACGCGATTGCATTAGATTCACCGTACTTGCTTGTTCTCATTACCGGAACATCTCAAAGTAGACAGCACGGTGAGAGTGAATAAGATAGTTAATCTTTTTGATTGAGTCATCAATTTATTTACTAGACCATTATCGATATCTAGTGGACACAAGCTTGATTCGTGTAGAATCTCGCAAGTCACCTACTACAGAGCTGTTTGATGTTGACTCTGGAAGGATTTCCATTCATCACTGTGAATACTAAAGAGTATCTCTCTTAATGTTCTGGCAATTATGGCAAGGATAATGCGTAAGACTCTTTGATACCAAATGTTGTATAATGATGTATGACATTTTGTATATTGGAATTTGTGTCCTAGTGAGATTTTTTATGGATCTCGTTGGCTCTAGACTCTATAAGTGCACATCTGTATTTGGTGATCGGAGGTTGGAGCAAGAATGCCAACCTTTTCAATATCAAACGATCTCGGAATGAGAAAGCCGATAGAAGCGTGTTGATCTCTGTGAGAAATGAAACAAAATTCTTTTGAGAGAATCCTGAGTTGCTGGGATGGGTTGTGCATTGCATCACTGGGTCCATAATGACTTGTCTTTAATATCATAATCATCTTTTTGATTACCGATAGATTATGCATTGACCCAATTTTTGCCTAAGGTTGTGTGGAGGACTTCTTTCTTTTCACCCTTTATCCATACTTTTTTTCATTCTTCAACCCCTTCAATGTTATTCTAATGCGTCTTCATTATCACCATGTTGGGTTTGTTCCAGGGATAACTCATGCCTTAGATAACATTCTTCCCAATCTCACTTTACTCCTTTTTTCAATAATACCTAAGGACTTCTATTCTATCTAATGGAGTGTCCTTGGGTAGATCCCTCCGGTTCTAGCTGGATCATGGAACAAAAACACCGTAAGAAACAACAATTGGTCGGTCTTTGGTATTTCCATAGTAGCCATAAAACCATTAAAAACAATCAACATATTTGAGAAATCATTTATAACACATTGAGAGTTTTCTAAATAACCAAAATGCTCCCCCACACATATGCATCATATTATGAAAGAGTTTTGCACATTCAAGGACTAGAACGCACTTATATTCAAGAGATCTTATCCGATATTAAGCAATATTGATCATATTTTAATTACTATTCACCCCTCAAAAATTGCATATGTGGTGACAATTTTTGAATTAACAAGTGAATTAAAATACAAGTTAATGTACGTTGGTCCACTTTTAAACTAACTAAACACTAGGAGAACATGAATGCATGCTGAATGAACTAATATCAAAATTTATACCCCCCCTTAATAATAGATTAGAGTGAAAACTTAGAGTGGGAGGTTGTTGAGCACACAATTTTGAAAGATTTTGAAATTTCTTTTTGAAAATATGGCAGGAGATCGGAGAGTCAATTGTGCTCAACAGGAAAATGATTTTAAATTTATCTTATTAATTATCATTTCCTTAGTGCTTCTCTTGAGCATTCAAAACTTTGAATGTTTATATGACTGTGCTAAAGATCGAGAAGATATGAACTTCCCGTTGTTTAGGAATAATGTGCATAAATAAACATTTTCCTTTCTTTAGAGACCGAGTCCTAAGCTGATACATTACTTAGAATTGTTCAAGAAATTTAAAGAGACATGGTTTGAAAACATTTTGAAATTGGTCGCTCAAAAACTTCATTTATACACCCTTGGTTGATATTAATCATAACATCTTTGGGTGTCTAAATGTTATTGATTTACGAGAGACATGTCGGAGAAGATTATTTTTGAAATTTTTTGATTTTGTATTTTACTTTTATAGGTTTTATAATTTTGTATTTTGTTTTTCTGATAAGTATATACAAGGAATTACTGTGATTTTTTGCATGATTTCAAGCTCCCCCTTTAGAGATAAACAGTGCATTGACCAAGGCGACAAGAACCAAATATTTAAACCTATCCAATCTGGAAGCACGGGCTTTGGGTACAAATTCAGGCCAACTAGTAATCAGTCTTGGACAAAATACAGTTTAATCATACCCTTTTCTACGTCTCCTATCAATGAAATGGTAGCGAAACGAACGTGTGTTTGTTCTTGAGTGTTGGACCAGGGTTTGTAGATATGGCTATGGCTGATTTCGAATCACAATAGATAGAATCTTGTTGAAGTGAAAGCATAATCCGGTAACTGTTCCGCATCCAAAATGACTTGGGGGCACCAAGCAAGCGGATAGGACACGCAATTCTGCTTCCGCTGTTTGACAGCGCCGTACAGTCTTGCTTTTTTGATGACCAGCCCACCAGCTTTTCACCTAAGAATTGAGCTCCATCGGAAGTACTCTTGAAGGTGTCTTTCATCCCGCCTAATCCAGCATATAAAATACGGTTAGTTTCAAAACCGAGAATCCTTCTGTATACCAGAGACACATATAACGTTCTTCGAAGAACGCGAAAGATTCTTTTAACAAACCTTGAAGTGTTTCTCCAGGTTGGCGTAGCCTGGTAACTTGAGGCACATAAAAGTAGCATGTAAAATGCCGGAGCCTGCTTAACATAAGATACGTTAGGGCACCAATCATACTACGATATTTTGTTGCATCGACTAGAGTCCCATTCCTATTAAGGTCAAGCCTGTTTTGATCTCCATTGGAGTTCTAACGGGATCACAAGTTTCTATTCCATATTTTTTAAGGATTTCTAACACGTAGTTAGACTGGTTTATGAATATTCCACGGGGAGATTGGTTAACTTGTAAACCAAGGAAAAACGTCATTTCCCCCATCATTGACATTTCAAAGTGGCTTTTCATAAGGTCGCTAAATAGTTGGGTATACCTAGGGTTTGTAGAACCAAAGATAATATCATTTACATAGACATGTACCACTAAGATGTCGTTGTCGAAGCGTCTTATAAACATCATTGGATCAGTAGTGCCTTTGAAGAATTGATTTTGTAGGAGAAACTTTGACAATTCATCGTACCATGCCCTTGTGCTTGCTTTAAACCCATAGATAGCCTTCTTTCAAACTTGTAAAATAACTTGGATGATCCCCCCAGCATTGATGAACACCTTCAGTTTACACACATTAAAACACCCTGTTTTTCAAGCATGACGACGTCCGAACAAATCCGCAAAGTACCTTTTGTATTGTACATGTTTGCTTGAAATTGTAAACTTTAGGTTAAATCACGCGGTACCCAAAAATTATTAGCGTTTAATGTAAAACGGCAATTAAATCATCAAACGTTTACATCAGTCATGTGTTTAATAATTATTTGATAATAATTATGGAGGTCGTTGTTCTTTTATTTTATTGTTTACTAAGTAAATACGTTTCGCGAAAATTAACTTTAAGAATAACCGGAAGCAGTGAAAATTTATCTACTCTTTCAAACAAAATACCACTCCGATTATACCCAAATACAAAAGTTTATTAAACTTTACACCCAAGTAAATGTTGCCTAGTTCATTTTGTACACTAGGTGAGATATATTATACCAAATGCATGCAAGTTGGCAACTTTTAAATACAAGTTACATGTTGTAACTTTAGTAAATGATACAATATAATGTATTACCTAGCAAAGTCTTCTAGAAACCCTTCCCCCCCCCCTCATTTCCCATGGCACAACACCAATGATATAAGAAAAATGAGTCATTTTCTAGCAAATTGGTCAAAGTACTTCACTTGTTCATTAATACTTAGCCATGCTTTGTTACTTTGACTCAAGACACAAAAACAACATCCCTTGAAACCCTCATTGTGTTATTTGACCACTATTGCATACTTTATGACCAAGACCTCTTATATACATACAAGTATCTAGTAAGAAGACTCATACAACACCAACACTTAGAAAAATCAAACAAAAACCCTCTTTGTGCCCTATAGAGCTCACGGCTCAAAACAATTACCCAACCAAATCCATAGCAATTTTTCTACAACCCATACACTCCTATACACATCCATTCTAAGGTATTCTAAGGTGATCCCAAGCATTGGCTAACCTTTTTCAAGTATTAATCAAGTAAAAGGAAGTTAGGGTTTCTATTAAGGAAAGCTAGGGTTTCTTTGTGTAAGCTTGGATTTTGTGGCTAAACAAGGGTATATGCACTATTGAATCATCATCATCATCACACATCTTAAGGTCCACTTGAAACTCTCTTTATGTTCTTCATAATTTTCATTTTTATGCATATGATTATTCTATTTAGCTTAAATATCACCATAGGATCATTAACTGTAAAGGAGAAGCTTTTATTTGTTGTCCCATCCATAATGAACACATTTATATATCTATGATTGTTTGCTGACATCATGTTAAAATGGTCACACAAGTGATTTACACTCTTGGTTAAACATGAAAATGATTATGTATTAATTAGGGTTTTCATAGTTTCATAATATGTTTTAAGTTAAAGAAATACATAAGACAAGTTAAGATTAATTATGGACTCATATTAATGTTACTTGAACACTAAAATAAAGTTACCTTGGAAGAAATACACTTGTACACACTTGGTTATGTATAAAAATGATTATGGACAAAACTAGTAAATTAAGGTTACTTAAGTAAAGTTATGGTTTTAAAGTGTGTTAATGGATTTGTTAACATGGGTAACTTGGACATATGAGGACTACTATGGACAATGGACACTTAATATATGTATTATTTATAATATATATGATATATGAGACTTGTGGTAAAATACAAAAATGGTAAAGTATAAAGAAAAGGTTAAAAATGGATTCAACAAGCTCAAGCAAACATTCTGTCCAAGATCCGAATTTTTACATCTCCATTTTATATTTTTATAAGATAATACATTTCACGACGATTCCGAAAAGGTAAGAATCTTGTTAAACGGATTAATAACGAAAAAGTTACGTTAAAAACGAGTTATACGTTAATAAACGGAGTCGTAAAGGAATTTTTATAAAAACATTTTTATAAAAACTCTAAACAGCAAGTGTTGATATTTTTAATAAATAATACACATTTTTAGGATTCCAAAATGATAAGAATCGCAATTTTTCAATTAATAACGAACGAGTTATGAATTTCGCGAGTTTACGACAATTAATACTTTTATAAAACTATTTTTATAAAAGTTACTATTCATGACAGAAAGTTATATTTTTGTAAACCTCCTAAAATTATATAACTTTCAAATACGAGAACGTCCTCGAAAGAATCGTTAAAAACGGAGCTATAACGAATAAAATACGACATTTACGGGTTTTACGACAACAAATACAAATTATATAAAACACATGTCTGTTATGAACAGTAAAAGTTACTGTTCATCAGGGGACAAAATTTATGAAAATGTCAAATATCGATAACCCGTCTTAATACGAAAAGATGGGCATAAGAAACGCGAGAATCGGGCTTAAAACGCGAAAGTTACGCCAGTTTTACTAAAACGGTAATTATAAACGTTTTAACTTATTAAACACAATTTTACCAAAACCATTAGTTGGTGATTGAGCTATATAGAATGTTATGTGGTTATCAAAGTACTATATTACTAGGGAGTTTCATAATGAGGCCTCTTCGGATGGCGTATCGACGAGTTGTTGGATTTACGATTTAAAGTGTCCTAACTCCTCGTACGTCATGTCATGACCTCTTTAATTATGATAGCCCGAACGATAGTACGATGTAACAACTATAGGATTATATTCAATGTTATTGATTAAAGTACTCGGTACTTATACGACCTTAATTTATTTAGGTTGCATTTGATCAATTCGCGTGGCGCGTTAATTGTGATACACTTGGCATTACTCACTCAAGGTGAGTTCATAGCCCCACGTTTTACATGCTTTTGTTTTTACAAAGTTTTTGGGGTGAAAAACATGCAATGCTTTTAACAAATTGGAACACAAGTGGTTAAGTTTCACATTATGATTACGTGTTGCCTAAGTAGCGATAACCCTTATATGAGCCCATTATCATGAACTGTTAGTTACGAGCGCGAATGTTATAAATAGATCTATTGGGTTTGACAACCCCGTTCGGGTGATTAGCTATCACTGGACAAACGAACGTATACCATGTCGAATATAGGATGTTGCGGGTTAGAAACATCAAACCATGGGCAATGTTGGCCATTAATTTGGTAATTCAACACGTCAAGCCTTCAGTGTCATGAGCTTAGAGCAACGTAAATACAATTATAGATGTCTGCAGTTGGTTGCATTATATATCATTACAACCTGGGAAATCTGGGTCCAACAATATATGATTTATCAAACCTATGAATTTCACCAACATTAGTGTTGACTTTTTAAAGCAATGTATTTTCATGGGGATCAGTAAACAAGAGGTATAAAGATACATTGGTGGTTTTGATTGGGATATCATGCAATAAAGATTTTGTCGCAATAACATTTGTATAAACTATGGGCTTGAATCTTTGTACTTTGATCAAGTGAACAAGTTAAGCTTCGGGCTTATGTAACAATTACTTTGTTAAATCCAATGTATCGTTTTCAAACGACTTTTTGGTCATTCTATATATATCTTGTGTTATTGATCTGAGAAGTAACACGCCCCGGACCCTTATTCCGCTGCGACCCAATTTGGGGGTGTTACAGATTGGTATCAAGAGCCAAGGTTATAGAGAACCAGGTCAAATATTTTTGCTGGACTATAACCGTTTTCAAAAGTTGTTTTATAACAAAGGGGGAAATACAACGACATACATATGTGCATACTTTCATGAATACACTACTTGTTGCATTAGATTGGTTTAACTAGATGCATTCATTTTTGATAATACATGTTTATGAAATAAATTATATTACTATAAAGTCTTATATTAAATACTAATATAAGTTATTTTGAAATTTCAGATTCAGTCATGTCAATTCCGGATAATCGGGGTTTACACCAGCGGAGGTTTCAGCCCATTTGAGGATCTATCAGACATCGGATCACCTAGAGCCGATGATCACGAGTTACTTGAGCTACCTTACCTGCCAGAGGACCCATACTTGGAGGCCGCTCTTCAGGCACCACCCTCTCCAGATTATGTGCCTGGCCCGGAGGAGCCTGAGCAGGCACCACCCTCACCTGACTATGTTCCAGGTCCAGAGCATGCTGATGACGAGATCGTTGCTGAGGACCAGCCGTATGCTGAGGACGCCTCACCTATGGCACATTCACCTGATTATGTTTCGGAGTCAGATCCTGAGGCAGATCCGGAGGAGGATGACGATGAGGACCCTGAGGAGGATCCTATCGACTATCCTGCTGACGGAGGAGATGACGGAGATGATGAGATGGACATTGAGGAGGATGAGGACGCTGATATGGATATCGATGCCGATGAGGAGGATGAGGATGACGAGATGGATGTTGAGATTGACGAGGAGGCGGAGGAGGAGCACTCAGAGGAAGACTGAGCCTTTAAGACTGATGAGTCCTGCGGCACACCACCACCATCACCCAGCATACCCGGTATGACGGCTAGGATTTCCACTATTCAATAGCCATTACCTGTACCGAGCATGGTCTATTCTGAGGTTTGCCCAAGCTCTTTGCTATATCTTCCCCACCAAGCATCACCCACTATCTCCATGGTCTTCTCACCACCCAGGCAGATTCCTTTCCCACTATCACCACCCTCCACCTGTATTGACTGCAACCATAGCACACCTCCCTATCCTATTCGTTCATTAGGCTATCGAGCTGCCATGATTCGGATGAGAGCTGAGGCTGCAGCTACTTCCCATTCTCTACCATTACCACCACCTTTCATACTCTCCCCCACCAGACCAGATGCACCACCACCCATGCCCACATCAGCTCCTACTTCATTTCCACCATTGTTGTTACCCTCTGCCAGTCATAGAGAGGATAGACCCGAGGTTAACCTACCACCTCGGATGGGGTTAGGTATCGCTCTGGGTCCCAGGTATGAGGTAGGAGAGAGCTCCGCCGCTGCTGCTGCTAGACCAGCTGGAGGTCTTAGGGCAGATTACGGTTTTGTGGCCACTATGGACAGACAGATCAGACGCGACCCAGAGAGATATGTTGGATATGGGATCACAGATGCATGGGATGAGATTGTTGAGACCTTACAGGGAGCTCCAGTTAGTACCGATACAGAGTTGGGTGCACACATGAGAGAGTTTGAGTCTATGGTTAGGCGAGATACAGATGAGATCTACACTAGGCTAGATGATGAGCAGGGACAGAGGCAGCTATTGGCCGGTCGGGTCAATATGCTGTTTAGAGATAGACGTACTCATGCACATACACGTCAGCTCATGGAGACCGAGGCTGGGATGTCTAGAGAGGCTTGTTGGGGTCGAGCAATGGTATGCAGCGATCTTGCTTCATGAGGGGTTATTTCACTACGCACCACAGTTCATGCACAGATGTCAGAGATCACAGAGTTACAGTCAGCGGACCATAGGAGACAGAGAGCGATTTCTGAGTTGCTAGAGACAGACCGCAGGAGGCGTGAGGAGATGAGAGAGTTGAGGGCTGCGGATCGTACTCGACAGCAGCAGATTATTCAGACCTTGACTGCTATGCAGACACTACAGAGAGAGACGATTCCACTTCAGGGACTGGTCACCACACTGCAGGGGCAGGTGACAGCCTTACAGGGACAGGTGATGGCATTACAGGGGCAGGTTACTGCATTACAGGGACAGCAGGGACCCGCTGGGGTCCTGCACAGCCAGAGCTACCAGAGGAGGCTGGTAGCAGTTCTTAGATTAGACTTTGTTATGGCTAGTCGTTTTGTATATAGCCTACTAAGTATTACGGGTTTAATCTCGGCTAGTAAGGCTTAGGGTTGTTATGTTTATTTTGTAACCTAAACATTATGATCATTTTGTATCAGAACCATTCATGAATGTTTTCCAATCTATATATGGAATGGTTGTATTAGGTCACGTTTGTAATCGAATTTGTTTATGAATGAATGTCGATTTGGTTATATCATTGTTGATTACAATTCAGTTGTATATTTCACTTTGTGATGTGATCTCACTTTATTTATCCTGGATTTGTCATGTCATGGTTATGATTTTATGAAATCTAACGGGTATTGTATTTTCTTGTGATTGAAGAAAATGGCACCAAAACGAGCCACAAGGTCAACACCGGTCACAACAACACCAGCCCCAACAGCAGCCACAACCACTACGGTCACCAATGCCTAACTCCAAGCTATGATTGACCAAGGTGTCAGTGCCGCTTTGGCAGCACGTGATGTAAACAGAAATGGCGTTGACAGCCATACTTCAGGAATGGGTGTCAGGGGATCTGAATGAGTTGCTCGAGAGTGCACTTACCAGGATTTCATGAAGTGCAAACCTCTGTATTTCAAGGGCACTGAGGGAGTGGTTGAGTTAACCCAATGGTTTGAAAGGATGGAGACTGTTTTCCGCATAAGCAACTGCTCGGTGGAAAACCAGATCAAATTTTCTACTTGTACTCTTTTAGCAGGTGCTCTAACATGGTGGAATTCCCATGTTATGACTGTTACTCATGATGTTGCATATGCAATGACTTGGGTCGATCTGAGAAAGAAGATGACTGACAAGTATTGTCCAAGAAACGAAATGAAGAAGCTCGAGGCTGAATTGTGGAACTTGAAAGTGATAGGTACTGATGTGGTCAAGTACAACCAATGTTTTCAAGAACTAGCACTGCTGTGTGTTAGGATGTTCCCTGAGGAGTCAGACAAAATTGAAAGGTATGTCGGTGGATTGCCCGACATGATCCATGGAAACATCGTAGCTTCAAAACCAAAGACAATGCAAGAGGCTATTGAAATGGCCACTGAACTGATGGACAAGAGAGTCAATACCATTGCGGAAAGACAAGCTGAAAACAAGAGGAAGTTTGAAAACACTTCCCGAAACAGTCAGAATCAACAACAACAACAAATCAAGAGGCAAAACACCGGCAGGGCATACACTGCTGGATCGGGTGATAAGAAACCATATGGGGGATCTAGACCCCTGTGCTCAAAGTGCAATTACCACCATGATGGTCCGTGTGCTCCAAAGTGCTATAAATGCAACAAATATGGTCACATCGCCCGTGACTGTAGGAGTACTGGAAATGTCATCAACAAAAAACTACCAAAGGCACCGGATCGGGTCAGAAACCTACTTGTTTTGAGTGTGGAGCTCAGGGACACTTCAAAAAGGAATGTCCAAGGCTGAAGAACAACAAAGGCAACCGTGGTAATCAAGCTGGAAATGACAGGGCTCCAGCGAAGGTGTATGTGGTTGGAAATGCGGGGGCAAACCCAGACAACGTCGTTGCGGGTACGTTCCTTCTAAACAACCGTTATGGCTTTATATCCTTGTTTGAATACGGGTTGCCGATCGAAGTTTTGTGTCTTCTGCATTTACTCCCAAATTGACATCACTCCCTCTACACTAGATCCACTATAAGATGTCGAACTAGCTGACGGGAGGATAATTGGGTTAAACACT
Organism: Tanacetum coccineum; assembly: GCA_026074375.1. NCBI lineage: Eukaryota > Viridiplantae > Streptophyta > Magnoliopsida > Asterales > Asteraceae > Tanacetum > Tanacetum coccineum. The sequence continues at coordinate 40,429 of BQNB010003796.1, forward strand.
ATACTTAAAGGGTTGCACATTAAACTTCAACGCCTAAACCACCAATTCAACGTAAACTTAATGCTGTAGAACTTGGTAGATTGATGCATGAAATCGTTATGGAAATGGTTTGGCGAAGTACAATCGTCATCATGTGGCCGAAAAGATTTGTTCTTATCCCCTGGAAAGAATAAAAACCTTAATCATACACGGGGATTAATACCCAGGAAATGTGACACTATTGAAACATCATTTCTTGCACTAAAACGCAAAAGTACATAGAAAAAAGGTTTCCTATTTTTTCTGCACATGTTAATGTAAAAGAGGTTGAAGACAAGTCATAACAAAAAAAAGGGAAAAAAAAGAGAAGAACGACTTGATAGGGGGGGGGGTGGGAGGGGGGGACTTGCCGATATTTCAGACTTTTCCTGAAGTATTTCCTGAAGACTTGCCGGGTCTTCCTCCGACTCGACAAGTGGAGTTTCAAATTGATTTGGTACCTGGTGCTGCACCTGTAGCACGGGCACCTTATCGATTGGCGCCTTCTGAATTGAAGGAGTTATCTGAGCAACTGAAAGAGCTATCAGACAAAGGCTTTATAAGACCTAGTTCCTCGCCTTGGGGAGCTCCGGTCTTGTTTGTCAAGAAGAAAGACGGATCGTTCCGGATGTGCATTGATTACCGGGAACTGAATAAACTAACGGTGAAGAACCGTTATCCACTCCCGAGAATTGATGATTTATTTGATCAGCTTCAAGGGTCGAGTGTCTACTCGAAAATCGACCTAAGGTCAGGTTATCACCAATTAAGGGTTCGAGAAGAGGACATTCCGAAGACTGCCTTCAGAACTCGATATGGACATATGAAATTCCGTTAGCAGTTTGGGTTTGACCACTCACCTGCTGTGTTTATGGACCTCATGAACCGAGTGTGCAAACCTTTATCCTGGACAAATTCGTAATTGTACTTTATTGATGATATATGATCTATTCTAAGAACAAGCCGAGAGGCACGAAGAGCCCACTGAAGATAATATTGGGAGTTGTTGAAGAAAAGAAGAGTTGTATCAAAATTTTTTCTAAGGCGAATTATTGGATTCCTAAAGTACAGTTCCTCGGTCATGTGATCGATAGTGAAGGAATTCATGTGGATCCAGCCAAGATTGAATCCATTAAAGATTGGGTATCTCCTAAGTCACCAACGAGAATTCGTCAATTTTTAGGTCTTGCTGGATATTATCGAAGATTGTATTTGAAGGGTTTTCGAAGATCCCAACCTATGACCAAGCCACCCATAGAAGGTTAAAATAGAATGGGGGGTAATACAAGAAGCATCCCCCCCCCCCCTCCTCCCGCCTTTTCAACTGTTGAAGCAAAAGTTATGCAGTGCACCCAATCCTTGCATTACCTAGAAGGAAGCGAAGATTTCATCGCAAACTGCGATGCTTTCGAAGAACGGGTTTGGGCGCTGTATATGAGCAGAGAGAAAAACGATTTTCCTTATGCATCACGCCAGTTGAAGATTCATGAGAAAAACTATACACACATGATTTAGAACTTGTGCATGGTGTTCGTCTTAAGATCGGAGACATTATATATATGGAACTAAGTGTACGGTTTCACCGATCAAATAGTTTGCAACACATTTAGATTCAAAAAGTATTTAAACATGAAGGCAATGTCGATGGTTTTAGATGATTGCTAAGTGATTACAGATTGCGATTTCGTTATCACCCGGGGGAAAGCAAATGTCGTTGCGACGCTTTAAGCCAGGAAAAACGAGAACCACCGCTAAGAGTTCGAGCTTTGTTAATGACTATGTAGTTTGGACCCTTCCCAAACAGATCTAAATGCTTCATACCGAAGCGCGAAAACCGAGACATTAAGAGTGAAGACGTTGGGGAAAAGTTGGTTGAAAATGCTAAATTTCCAGAGCTATTAGGAGAACAAAAGTTGGAACCACGTGCGGATGGAAACCTTGTGCCCAATGGAGGAGTTGGTACCTGGTTATAGCGATTTGCGGACTGTGATCATCGCACTAATCCCAAAATCAGAAATACTCTATTCCATCTGGGTTCCGACAAAATGTACCAGACATGAAGAAGTTAATATGGTGGCCCAACATGAAAGCCGACATACCACTTATGTAACAAGTGCTTGACCAGTGCCTAAGGTCAAGGCCGAACAGTCAAAGGCCATCATGGATTGTTTGGTAACAACCCAAGATACCCGTATGGAAGTGGGATAACATCACTATGGATTTTGTCCACGAAGCTTCCTAACATCCTGCAAGGCTATGAACAATTTGGGGTGATTGGTGACCGGACTCACTAAGTCTGCGATCTTCACACCGATGAGAGAGACTGATCCTTTGGATAAACTCGCAAGATTGTACCTAAAGGAGGTGGTCACGAGGCATGGAATACCTGTCTCAATCATTTGCGATCGTGACCCGAGATTCACATCCAATTTCTGGAGGTCACTTCAGAACGCTTTGGGTACAAATTTAGATATGAGTACTGCGTACCATCCACAAAACCAGACGTGCAAGCGTGAGAACCATTTCAAACTCTCTAGGACATGCAAGCGTGCTTGTGCAATCGACTTTGGAAAGGGTTGGGTTAACCATTTGCCATTAGTCGAGTTCTCATATAACAATAGCTATCACGCTAGCATCAAGGCCGCACCATTCGAAGCACTTTATGGTCAAAAGTGTCGTTCACCTGTTTGTTGGACTGAAGTTGGAGAAGCTCAAATACTCGGTCCAGAACTAATTCAAGAGACCACTGAGAAAATCATCCAGATCAAGCAAAGGATGCAAGCCGCGTGATCGACAGAAGAGTTACCAGACTTGAAGCTAAACCAATGGAATTCCAAGTCGGGGATAAGGTCATGCTTAAGGTCCGCCTTGGAAATGGGTCGTACGTTTTGGCAAACGGGGGAAGTTTAACCCTAGGTATGTTGGACCTTTTAAGTGTATATGAAAGAGTGGGAGAAGTTTGCATACAATCTAGAACTTCCAGAAGATTGAGCATAGTCCCATAATACATTTCATGTATCTAATCGTGAAAAAGTGTCATGCCGACGAACCATTAGCCGTTCCGTTGGATGGACTTAATTTGACGACAAACTCCATTTTGGATGAGAACCGGTAGAAATAGTAGGTCCGTGAAAAGTTAAACGTTGAAGCGAAGTCGGATCCCAATGGTTAAAGTTCGATGGAACTCCAAGAGAGGTCCTGAGTTCACATGGGAACGTGAAGACCAATTCAAGAAGAAATATCCACACCTCTTCACCAAACACACTTTCGTCAAGTCTGCATCGTATACCTATATGACAAGGCCTCCGTTTAACGGGGGAAGTCTCTAACACCCTGTTGTTTTTCAAGTCATTGAACGACTCGATAAATATACTATATAATTTAGTGATGTACGCGTTTGCTTGTGAAATTTCATGAATTTAAGTTTAAATCGCGTAATCTACAAAATTAGCGTTCATGTAAACGGGCCATCAAACAATTACATGTTTTACATCAAGCAAGGGTTATATAATTATTTTGAGAATATTATTAACTTTGTTCAATTTAATTATATCAGATACGAAAGTGTATACGTTTCGCGATAAATTGACTTTAGGCACTCCCGGAAACCACAAAAACTTTTCACCTTGCAACAATACCCACATTTATACCCAATACATAAAATTTACTCAAATATACAATGTATAGCTCAATAATGCCGAATTTCTTGCAATGTACACAAAGATATACCAAAAACTCTTCCATTTGGTCAATGTTCAACACTACTTCATTTATACTACACCATACCTAGTCATTTCTTGTCTCTTTGACCCAAAGACCATCCCTAGGACCATACCATGTTCCTTGACTAACTATTGCATACCTTTTTGACCTTTGAAAGTCTTATATACATATAAGTAACTAGCTAGTAACACATAGAGAGCAAACACTTAGTAAAAATCAAACAAACCTCCCCTTTTTGCTCTCTATTGCTCACGGCAACAAGCAAGCACCCACACAAACCCATATCAATTTTTATACAACCCATACACACTTATACACATCCATTATAAGACATTCTAAGGTATTTCCAAGCATTGGCTAAGCATTTCCAAGTGTTAAGCAAGTGAAAGAAAGCTAGGGTTTTGTTAAGGAAAGCTAGGGTTTTCTTTGTGTAAGCTTGGATTTTGTGGCTAAACAAGGGTTTAGCACTTGATTATCATCATCATCTCACATCATAAGGTCTATTTAAACTCTTTATGTTCTTATAATTTTCATTTTTATGCATATGATTATTCTATTTAGCTTAAATCACCATTTAGGATCATTAACATGTAAAGAGAAGTTTTTATTTATTGTCATCATAATGTACACATTTATATATCCTATGATGTTGTTGACATCATGTTAAAATGGTCACACAAGTGATTTACACTCTTGGTTAAACATGAAAATGATTATGTATTAATTAGGGTTTTCATAGTTTCATAATATGTTTTAAGTTAAAGAAATACATAAGACAAGTTAAGATTAATTATGGACTCATATTAATGTTACTTGAACACTAAAATAAAGTTACCTTGGAAGAAATACACTTGTACACACTTGGTTATGTATAAAAATGATTATTGTCAAAACTAGTAAATTAAGGTTACTTAAGTAAAGTTATGGTTTTAAAGTGTGTTAATGGATTTGTTAACATGGGTAACTTGGACATATGAGGACTACTATGGACAATGGACACTTAATATATGTATGATTTATAATATATATGATATATGAGACTTGTGGTAAAATACAAAAGTGGTAAAGTATAAAGAAAAGATCAAAAATGGATTCAACAAACTCAAGCAAACATTCTGTCCAAGATTCGAATTTTTACATATCCATTTTATATTTTTATAAGATAATACATTTCACGACGATTCCGAAAAGGTAAGAAACTTGTTAAACGGATTAATAACGAAAAAGTTACGTTAAAAACGAGTTATACGTTAATAAACGAAGTCGTAAATGAATTTTTATAAAAACATTTTTATAAAAATTATAAACAGCAAGTGTTGATATTTTTAACAAATAATACATATTTTTAGGATTCCAAAATGATAAGAATCGTAATTTTTCAATTAATAACGAACGAGTTATGAATTTCGCGAGTTTACGACAATTAATACTTTTATAAAACTATTTTTATAAAAGTTACTATTCATGACAGAAAGTTATATTTTTGTAAACCTCATATATATATAGAACTTTCAAATACGAGAACGTCCTCGAAAGAATCATTAAAAACGGAGCTATAACGAATAAAATACGACGTTTACGGGTTTTACGACAATTAAATCGATAAAAATATATATAAGGTCTGGTGTGAACAGTAATTTTTACTGTTCACCAGTGGGTCCGAAATTCGAAAATGTCAATTTATGATAACCCGTCTTAATACGAAAAGATGGGCATAAGAAACGCGAGAATCGGGCTTAAAACGCGAAAGTTACGCCAGTTTTACTAAAACGGTAATTATAAACGTTTTAACTTATTAAACACAATTTTACCAAAACCATTGGTGATTGAGCTATATAGAATATTATGTGGTTATCAAAGTACTATATTACTAGGGAGTTTCATAATGAGGCCTCTTCGGATGGCGTATCGACGAGTTGTTGGATTTACGATTTAAAGTGTCCTAACTCCTCGTACGTCATGTCATGACCTCTTTAATTATGATAGCCCGAACGATAGTACGATGTAACAACTATAGGATTATATTCAATGTTATTGATTAAAGTACTCGGTACTTATACGACCTTAATTTACTTAGGTTGCATTTGATCGATTCGCGTGACGCGTTATTTGAGATATACTTGGCATTACTCACTCAAGGTGAGTTCATAGCCCCACGTTTTACATGCTTTTGTTTTACAAAGTTTTTGGGGTGAAAAACATGCAATGCTTTACAATTGGACACAAGTGGTTAAGTTTCATGTTATGATTTACCTTTATTTTTTTTTATTTATTTTTTTTGGGGTTGTGTTGCCTAGAGTAGCGATAACCCATATCTGAGCCCATTTAATCATGACTGTCAATTGCGGGATTGTGAGCGCGAATTTTTATTAATAGATCTATTTTGGTTTTGACAACCCCGATCGGGTGATTATCTAACACTAGGGAAACGAACGTATAACCATGGTCTAATATAGGATTTTTTGCGGGTTAGAACATCACCACGCAATGGGAAGCCATAATATTTGGTATTTCAACACGTCAAGCATCAGTGTCATGAGCGTATAAGAATAAAAAGCAACGTAATTACAATTATATGATGTCTGCATCTGATTGCAATTATCATACACTTGGAACTTGTGTCCTACAATATATGAATTATCAACCTATAATTCACCAACATATTGTTGACGTTTTAAAGTCAATATTTTTTTAGGTGATCAATAAACACAAGGTGCGATGGATACATTGGTGGTTTTGATTTGATGCTTGCATTAAAGATTTGTTCGCATTTCATTTTGTTATCTTTATGGCTGAAAATCTTTGTATATGATCAAGTGAACAAGTTAAGCTTCAGCTTAATGTAACTACTACTTTTTGTTAAATCTAATGTATTGTTTTCAAACGACTTTTTGGTCGTTCTATATTTATCTTGTGTTGTTGATCTATGAAGTAACACGCCCCGGACCCTTATTCCGCTGCGACCCAATTTGGGGGTGTTACAGTAGTTTTCGAAGGTATGGCACCCTTTAAGTCCAGGATTTGTCGAGTTGGAACATCGAGCCCATTGTAAAACAAGATGACTTCCTGCATGTCAGTCAAATAATGTTGAGGACACTTCATCAGCAATTCTTTAAATCTTTCTCATGCACGAAAAAGGATTCATCGTTTCTCTTTGCTGTAAGTTGTTGATTTCCTTCAATTTTCTTGCGGTACTGGCAGGTGAACCAGTATTTGTTTAGAACTTAGTATTTTAGAACCTCTAGGATGTAATTGATCCTGAAATCTGGTTCCATAGCATCTGCCTTGCGGCTCTAGTGAGGGATACATGAAAGGCCGGAGCATGATTTTTATCTGAGTTACTTTTGGGATGTGAAATAAGTCAACAATCTCTAGAACCTTTTCGATGTGTTCGTTAGCATCTTCGTGTTCCGAACCACTGAAAGTATTGTCACGAAGTTCTTTGAGAAATTGCCCCTTCAATTCAAAGTGGGTGTCTTGGTTGATCGTGGGCCTAGTAACGCCCGACCCGTAATCTCCTCGGGTTTTGCTCATATATTCTCCCATTGTTTTCTCTTACTTTTTCCTCTGATTGTTCCTTAATGTCAAAAATGTGATCGAACTTCGGCGAATTCGATTCTATGAGACTTGGTGTATCGAAAAGCCTCCTTTTTGAGCGAAATTTTTGTTCCGGGTTTTCAAAAGGTGAGAGTAGTTCCTTTGTCGAACTTCTTGTCATGCACTACCTGAAACAAATGACAATAAATCAGTAGGATATGTCCTGATGAGAGAAATTAAATGTGGAATCAAAACAGATGGAGTTTTGGTCTGTTACTGTATTAGATGACGGATACGCCGTATTCAATTGATGTGAATACGCCGTATAGGTCTGTTGAATGCCAGTACGCCGTATAGAGTTTACAGAATACGCCGTATTGTTGGAGAACAGATACGCCGTTTAGACTGTAAAACTCAATACGCTGTCCTGAGCAGAAGGTTTGATACGTCGTATCCAACTGGTGGATACGGCGTATCAGGTGATCAGTCAGAACAGAATACTATTTAAAAACAATTAAATGCGGGAATTTAAACAAACAATTTAAACACACAATGCGAATAAATACAAACAGAATTTAAATAATTAGATTACTCTAAACTAAATTAATTAATGGTTAGAAATACTAATAAGAATAAGGTTTAATTAATTCACTCCCCGGCAACGGCGCCAAAACCTGATGTGCTGTCGTGTAGGGTCAATTATTTGATTATCAAGTTTTAAATTTATATTTAGCCGACAAACCTAAAACAACACTTTAACGAGCAGTGTACCCGGTCAAGATGGAGTTCGCGGTAAGTAGGGTGTCGAACACTAAGAGTGGAACATTAATCCTATATTCTATTAGTATTTTAATTAGTCTATTTACTGGTTAAACCTATGCTATATACGTTGTCTAATGATATGGGGGTTTTCAGCCTGAGAGACTGGCACAGGTTTGGTGGAAACAAATATCAATTCAATACACAATAAACACAAAAGAAGAAAATCAGAAGATAGAAAAGCGGTACAAGCCAAATGATAGAAAACTGTATTAGCCATATTAAATCCGGTTCAATGCTGGTTTGTTTGTTTTAGTGCAATGATTTACTTATCTCGAAGCGGCATATCATTCTTAAGACTTAGGCGGGTCATCATCCTAAGACCTAGACACAATTAATCCTGTCACAATTAACGCGTCCGCATAAAGCATCCTTTAGTTTAATTATAATCTATCTTAGGGAATCAAAGCAGTGGTGATCCTGTTAAAACCCTAGCCCAACGGGACTTTACCCACTTATTGTTTGATGGTGTTTTATATACTGGTAGTCTACTATTCAAATCTTTATCAGTTAATTAAGAGCATGATTGCTGAAACATAAACGGGTCACCTACCGGTCCAACTAAGCTCATAATTCAAAGACAAAGACAAAACGTTATTTGTGATCCTATTGGTCCAGTAATATAAAACACGATATGGAGAGCTATCCCGGTATCTAGATTACTTTTTAGGTATCACTAGACCCAGTTGAATGATAGGTCGCATATTCAAACACATAAACAAGTATGAGGTGATAAACATAATTAAACAATCAACGATAAATTAAGAAATCGATTTTAAAACAAACCAAACATTAAACTTTCATTAAGATGGCTAATACCCGAGGGTATTAGCCCACAACCATTGTAATTATACAAGCGTAATCAAACAATGAAAATTGAACGATTAAGAGAGTAAAAATTACACGATGTCTTCTATGGATTCGTGATCAATGCTTGACCTTGGTGGCTGATCTTCTCTTCTAAAATTCGTCTTTAATGAGTATGGTATATAGAATATGATATTGCACACTGAAAACTCATTTTTGAGTCTTCTATTTATAATGTCTGAAAAAGACTCGATACGCCGTATCTGGCTAGGTCGATACGGCGTATTGGGCTGGATTCCTTAGAGTGCGCGCTACGTTCTCAATCAATCAGTGATATCTTTCCCAATTTACTTTATTTACTGTATCTTTGAATAGTTATCTTCATGGATACGGCGTATGTAAACAGAAGGGATACGCCGTATTGGGAATTGGTCAAACGCGTTTTCTTGTGAAGTCTTGGCGCTGATACGCCGTATCTCTTTTGTTGGATACGGCGTATGTAGTCAGAAATCAGCATTCTTCAAATGTCTTCGTTTTAGCTCCAAATTATGCGCCTTTTAGCTTGTCTTCACAAAACACTCCTGAATTACTGCATAATTATTGCTTAATCATTTTAAAGCAATTAAGTATCAAATAATGCAATAATTATATAAAAGTGGGCAAAACAGATGGGATAAATGATATATAAAGTGAGCATTATTAGATGTCATAAATAAGCCCCGCCACTTGAATCCTACTTCCTCAGTAGACTTTAGAAAAATTTTTCACTTTATGAAAATGTGACCACCGAATGTTGAGGTAATTTCCTTTTTAAGCATCGTTTTGTCCTAATCACCTGTACATAACCAAGCTCCTCACGAAATATGGAAATGAAAACACTCAGATCACTCGACTAATCTAGGGTGCAACATTTGATTGGTACGCTCAATTGCTCAGTCATGATTAACTTCGTATCATAGGCTTGGCAAGGATACACATCTCTACCGCTAAAGCTAAGGAGAAACAAGTCAAAAGATAAATTGGGTTAAGAAGGCTTAGGGTTGATCATTCAACAATCTTTCACCATAAGTACCACACCAACAAGGCAGCTGTATCGTACATACACGGCCGTAACGACGGAATAGACATATACAATCCGATCACATCCCTGTTCGTGTTTAACCAGCGGTTAGGATGAAGAACGATATAGGGTAGGGAGCTTCTAACTTTCACCGAAAGTCGTCATCCAACAAGGCAGCTGAGACATGCATACATGGCCGTAACGACGGAATAGACATGCATGCTCGAACAAGTCCTCGTTCGAGTAGACATTAAGGTTAGTTGCTAGGAAAGGGAAGTAAAATGGGTGTTAAGTAAAATTCACAAAACAAATAGATTAAGCCAACAAATAAGGTACGGTTGCTAGTAACTTTCCCCCGACCGTTCCATGACAAAGACTCGAACATATAGACAGACGCCTCGATCACAGAAATGACAAAGACAACCTAAGTTGGCGTTCCCATAACGGTCAACTTCCCTTACATCCCGCTCTTTACATACTTTTACATAATAAGTGGTGATATCGGCCACTTTTTACAAGACTTTACATCGTTGATTTTTGTAACGTATCAACGAATAATCGATCCTTCCAAGTGATTTCTTCGGTATAAACTTCTTTTGAACCGACTATTTTTCTTTCTTGTTTTTTCTTCAATACATAATAAATCTTGGTTTAATTTCGCCCTCTTTACTATCATAATTCGTCCGGGTAATCTTTTCCTTGTAACACTTCTTCTTCGGACATGATTCATAATCGCAAAAGTAGCAAAACTTACAAGCTACATATTTTTCCCGTTGCATTGTGCAATTTCCCGACCATTACAGAGATAGAAAAATTTCACTTTGACACAGGAAATACAAAAGTTTACATGAAAGCAACTAGCAACATTGATTAAAATAGGCTTAATCTACACGGTAGTCTAAAGTGCAAAGGTGTAACGAAACATATAATATGGTGTACAAAAATAAAAGAATGGCTCAACAGGTTGTTCTAGACGATTTTACTTTAAAAATAAGAGTAATCAAGGGTTACACGGGAGTTAACTAACCAGTGTGGTTAGTTATCAGTTGAACATGTTCCTCCATCTAAATCCATAGTACTAATCATTGCGGTCTCGAGTGATATACCAGGCCAAGTTCTAAAGTCCACTACATCACCGGCACACTCATAATTTTGTGGAATTTTTAAGTAAACAATTGGAAACGAAATAGGCTAAATTCTCACAATATGTATCAAGGGTTATAGTACGCTAGGTAATGTAACTAGTGATTTTTACAAAAGTCATGCTAATTTTTTTTAGAATTTGCCCTATTTAAAGCACTTTTAAGCTCGTAGCATGTTATTTTGTAAAAAAGAAGACAAGTACGTTTTAATTCTCCATCCCCCCACTTAAATTATACAACGTCCTCGTTGTATAGATAAAACAATTAAATAATAAGGGAAATAGATTTAGAACGGAAAAATCCCTGATGTTTTGCTCGTGATAATTCTCCAATATGACTTCTTAAGCAAAAAGTGTGTTGACTAGGGCTTCAGCATGCCCGGATGAGTTCAACACATGTCTTTTTCAGAATATACCATATCATAGTTTCAGCAAGGTCTTGCATAAAAGATTAGAAGACAAATGCAATTTCTATCTCGCTATAATGGTACAAGAAAACAATTAAACACACAACTGTACAATGGGTCACTACGCCGTATCCCAAACCCTAGGATAGCGCAGTATTGTTATTGTAAAAACCAATTAAAAAACTAAAATTTAAATGATTAAGTTTTAAAACGGATAACTTCCAACATCTCTATACGCCTATCCGAGGGGATTTTGAATACCCCCGTATTAGAGTGGTCTGGGAAGACAGACTCGTGCAACAAACAATTAAAATGCGACAAACAATTAAAATGACCGGGTTGTCTCTCGGGAAGCACTTTTGTTTCAGTTGGTCTTTAAGTTCTACCTTTTTCTTCTTCAACACTTTTGTATTTCAAGCAATGGTTTTCGAACTTGCAATCATTCAATGAGTCGTGTTGTTGAACTTACTGCCAGTCTTGATTCTATCACACACAAGTAAACCGAGATCATATATAATATATCAAAAGGAAATCGGTAATCAAATTTTCATAAGTGTAATTTACAGTACAGATCTACAAAAGATAATAATCAAAGGGAAAAGAGATTAAGGGTCGGGCTGGTCATCGGCATAAGGGGATGCGGAGGTGCTAGCATTGCCTGTCCTGGGTCTGACACGCCTCTGGTTGGGCATCCGTGAGCTACCGATGAGGGTGCTATTAAATGCCTGATAAGTAAGGCCGCTAGCATCATGGGATGTGTCATGCATGTGATCAGCCAGATGGAGACTCTAGACTGCTCTGTAGTAAAGCTCTCTACGACTCCTCGTAACCCTCCGACATCATGCCGTAAATCACGCATCTCCTCCTTGATCCTCTCAATCCTTTTTGACATGGTCCGGGGTTGAGAGGCGGGTGGAGGTGGCAGAGGTCCCTGTGCTGGTGCTGAAATCTCCTGAGCACCCTCGTCGGTTGTCGGACCAGCCTCATCGGCCTCATGGGCACCAGCCACAGAAGCCTACTTCCTCTCTGGTCCCTGGGCTACCCAATCCCATGTGTACCCAACCACAACAGATGTTGAGCCTCCTAAGCTTATGTAAATCGATCAATAGGAGCTCTCGGGTGACTACGTGCAACCCTCTCAATCCCTCGTCACTGACAAGCCCAAAATGCATAGCCAAGCACCCAATAAAGTGCCCTCCTAACAACCTGGTCTCGCTCTTCCTCCCCTCAGCATGCCTGAATAGATACTGTTCTAATAGATGTGGGACGTTGGTAGTCCTTCAGTCCATGATGCGGAGATAAAAGAGATCAACATCGGTCACCTTCTCAGGTGTCTGTCCCCTACCAGAAATGTTGTAAGCAATCATCCTGTGGCACAGTCTCCTCACAGGGTCTCGAATAAGCACATAAGAAGGGACGGGGCCTAAGAATTCCCAGTCAGACGAGATCGCAAGCTAATAATCCCTAAGATCCCCCTTGTCGGGGATCAATCTATCACTGCCATCCCAGTAGGTACCAAACCCTGCCTCTGCCATCTCCTGCTCTGTGTGTAATCTTAATGCCAAAATAAACTGTCTCCATGTCATCCTCCTCCTAATACCTCCTAACTGAAAACACAGTGTATCAGCAACATCCAGACCCATCTCTGTATCACTCATCCTACAAGTGCTGAGAAACTCTAGAATAAACTTGCAGACCAAAAGTGCTTTGATCCCGAATAGTCTCCTCTAAGCATGACTCATGAACACCTGCTGCCCCTCTTCTGTATACACCATCCTCAACCTCACTGCCAAATCCTGCCTCATCCCGGGAGTCAAACCCTCAAAATCTAACACATGGACCCGGTTAACTGGCCTACTCCATATCGTCTCTGTTAGCCTCAAAATATTGAGCCGAACAGGAAGTATCGTTCATTACGTGTACGGAGACTCGTCATTTAATTAGTTAATGTTGTAATAGGATAATATCGGGAATCGGGCTCGATAGTTAATCTAATATTGTATATGTTTCGGGTTTAATCCCAAGCAAAACCCGAGCCTGGGTCCTAGTTAAATATCCCGCGCGTCATTTAACGCGACGGGGTATATAAACTCTTTTCTATTTAGAAAAGAGTTAGTTGTTAAAATAAGAAAAACTTTTCCTTTTCCAAAATTCTCTCATCTCTCTCTCTCTCTTCTTTATCTCTCTACAAAAACAACTCACTCTCTTTCTCTTTTCTAGTTTGATTCGTGGTTCGTTATATGAAGTTAAGTGATTACGGGATCCTAACAGTTGGAACCAGAGCTAATGGATTTCTGTTTTGATTCTTGTGGTTAATTAGCAAATTTCGTGGCTTATTTTGGTTCTAAAACCCCACGGCTCAAAATCATTTGTTGAGCTCATTTGGTTGGTTAATCGTGTTGTTTTTCATGCTATAAATGCTAAGGAAGGTATATTGTTGCTATTACATGTGATCTACAAGCTCCATGTTCGATTACAAAGATTAAAGGTTCGAATTTCTTCTATGTTCTTCGTGGAGAGTTGCTTGGTTTTTGAAGATCCTCAATGATATACGAGTTTATGTGTGTTTAATCTTGTTATACACACTTAATATAGTATGGTTGTAGCTTATATTCGTGGTTAGAAAGCTTATTTGGTTAATTATGCTCAATTCGTACTTGAAGTTCTTCATGGCGGTTTGACTATTTTATTGATTTTCTTGCCGGCGAGTTGACAAGTTAGGGGACAAGCTCCGTGATTTTAGGAAAAGTGACACAGCGGTTTGCCAAAGTTCTCAGCGGTTTGATTATTTTAATAAGCGGCGAGTTGCTAGTTAAAACGGCGAGTTACTAGGCGGCGAGTTGGCTTATTCACGGCGAGTTAGTCAGACTAGGCAGCGGTTTGTTTATTTTAAATACACGGCGAGTTGCCACAAAAGACAGCGGTTTGCCAAAGTTTGCTCACTAAAATCACAAGGCGGTTTGTTCAAATTACTCGGCGGTTTGATTATTTTAATAGGCCGGCGAGTTACTAAGTTAACCAGCGGTTTGGTCTTAATTACGTGGCGGTTTGCGTAATTCAAGAAGGCGGTTTGCTCAACACCTAACGCAGCGGTTTGATTTAAAAAAAAAAGTATCCAGACGACACCCTTATTAGCGACACTTTTTTTACGGAAAAAGTTGAGTAATATGTAATTTTTTATATAGCCTTTCTAACTTATTTTTACATCAAATTCAAATTTTGGTAAAAGGGTAAAAAAATTTTAGTCGACACATTTTTAGCGACACTTTTTGGTGGGAAAAATTAAGTAAAATATAATTTTTTTATATAGCCTTTTTAGCTTATTTTTACACCAAAATTTAAGATTTTGTAAAAGAGTAAAATTAATTTTTTTCATAATCCAACTGCGCCGAATTCCAAACAAATCATCAAACCATAAACCAAATCCAAAACCACCAACAAGGACTTAAATTGCATTAATCATACAAGAAACAAACCACACACCAATCGATTATTCATTCACGGTTTTCTATTGATTTTGTAAAAAATCCCCGTTAAATCATTTATCGTTTAACACATAGACGTGTAAAATCCCGTGAATGATAATTGTATTCAAAACCACAACCTCAATCACAACACATCCACTTCAGATCCAACAAATCTTTCATACTTCATAATTCATAACCAATCATTCATCATGACTACTCCAGTCAGTAATCCTCAACAGATATCAAATGCACAATAATATCATGGCACTGGTTCGAAAGATCGTCCACCAATGCTTGGACCAGGAAGATATTCACAGTGGAGATCACGTTTTCTACGATACATTGACACAAAAATAAAGCGAGGACTGAATAAATGCATACTTGATGGTCCCTACGTGCCAACCAGTGTACAAATTCAAGTTGTTGCTGCAGCGGAAGGTCGTCCCTGCAGTTCAACAACATACAACAATTGAAACAGTATTGAACATGACTCCAGAGAACAAAGAACATTTTCTGTCTGAAAAGGAAGCAATTTTCTTGCTTTTAACTGGCATTGGAGATGAAATCTATTCCACTGTTGATGCGTGTCACACAGCGAATGAGATGTGGATAGCCATTGAAAGGCTACAGCAGGGGGAATCATTGAACGTACAAGATGTAAAGACCAATCTGTTCTAGGAATTTGGGAAGTTTACTTCTCGAGATGGAGAATCCATGGAGTCTTATTACTCACGGTTTTATAAACTGATGAATGAATTGACTAGGAACAACTTGGAAGTTACAATAATGCAAGTGAATGTTCAATTTCTTCAACAACTTCAACCAGAATGGTCAAGATTTGTGACGCTTGTCAAGCAATCAGAAAAGATAGACACCATCTCATACCACAGACTTTTTGACATTCTGAAGCAGTTTCAGAAGGAGGTTAATGATATTCGTGCTGAGAGAATAGCCAAAAGTGCAAATCCATTAGCACTTCTTGCGGCTGCTCAACCATATTCAGATAATTACTATCAAGCACCAAACCTCAAGATCAAATCAACACATCTTCCCCACAAGACAAAGTGCATCTATCAGACACAAAGGCAAAGAGGTCGCCAAACCAATTACACCTCAATCTTAGTTCGTCACTGAAGAAGACAAGTGATCCTGACCAGCTCATAGGGACAAGGAATGCAAAAGAATTTGGCACTCCTTGCAAAGGAATCCAAGAAGCTCACATACCTTCCAACAACAACTTCGAACTTTCTTCAAAACTCCAGGAACAAACTGAAGATACCGCACCAAGGTATAACAACGAAATCAAGTCAAGGCCGTTTGGAATCACAGGACCATGACAGTGCGGGAATAGGGAAACAGTAGTCAGTCAGGTAGTGCAACCTAAACTGGTATACAGTGCTTTAACTTGCAAGGTATATGGCACTAAGCAAAGGAATGCAGGAAGCCAAAGCGGTTAAAGACTACGCGTAATCACAAGGCGAAGATGATGATGTGCAAAAAGTCTGAACAGGGGTTCACACTGCAAGCTGAGCAATGGAGATGCTAGAGGACACAGATGAAGAGATTGATGAACAAGAACTGTAAGCACATTACAGTTTCATGGCGAAGATTCAGGAGGTCTTACCTGAAGAATCCAGTTCAACTGAACAGCCATTGGAACAGGTACAAAACAATGATGAAAATAATGTGTTTGCCAATGAAAGACAACATTCTGCGAAAAATGCTGCAGAATGTGCCGATGAGCGTGCTGCGCTTGCTAATTTAATTGCAAATTTAACTCTTGATACTGAGGAAAACAAAACAATTTTAAAGCAATTAAAGAAAGCAAACGCATCATTGACTCAAGAATTAGAAGAGTGCAAAACTAACCTTGATGAGACTAGTAGGGCTCTGGGGGAGGCTACTAGTTATCGGGATAGTTGTCTGATTGCACTTCAGAACAAACAGAATGAGTTTAAGAAGTACAAAGCCTTTAATGACCGGACGATTGATTATGAGATTCTTCAAACAAAGTTAAATGAAACTCTAGGACTATTAGCTTTAAAAGACATTGAAATTAAAGAAGGTTTGAAAACTAAAGCCTATGAAATTTCAGTTCTCAATCAGAAACACGATGAATTAGTCAAAAATAGTCTTTTAACAAAGTCACAACTGGAAGGTTATCTCAAAGAGAACACAAAGGTCATTTCGGATTTAAAGGTTAAGGAAGATAAAGATATTGACAAGATGATTGAAATGGACAAACAGTTAAAGTTTTTTAAACAGAAATTATTTATACTCGTAATTAGTCAATCAACATTCATATGTTAGCACCCAAATGCGCGACATATAATGGTAGACTAACCTTTGCCAATCCTAGGTACCTCAAGAAAGCTCAATCTGAAAAACCATGTTTGTATGAGATCCCATTTGATACTTCTGATCCTGCAAACAGATTTGCCCCTGATAGGGAAGAGACCATGACTCTTGATAACGAGAGTAGATCAAAATTAGATAAAGACACAGTGAAACCATACGACTACACTAGACATAAACATAAAAAAAAACAATAAAAAAAAAAACAAAAAAAAAAAAAAAAAAAAAAAAAAAAAAAAAAAAAAAAAGAAAAAAAGAATAGTCTAAAAAATTATCAAAGCACCCTCACTGGAGTATCTTATCAGTTGGAACGCGCAAAAGAATAGTGAAGACAATGTGGATGAAAACCGTTTCCTAAACAAAACCAAACATGCTAAAAACATTGCCTTTCGACCTGTTTCGGACTATTATAAAAGTAACAAGTTTTTAAATGACAGGACATTTAAACATAATCAATTTAGAGAAATTGTTTGATCAAACTTGGATTAAAACATACTAAGTAATTGTATTCGCTGCCAAATAGCTCAAATATGGAACTTTTGATAATAACCTTATTAAAGCCTCCTTTCGCATAAAATCACAAAATGGATAGCTTTCGTTTTGAAACATGAACTTTAAAACGAACGCATAAAGATTCTTGAGTACGTTAAATCCTTGAAAAAGAGATTGACGAACCTTGAATCTGAGAAGGCTTGATTTTTTCCTAACATATATTATCTACTATCTCGAAGATGTGTTTCTAAAGATGTATATGTTGGTATTTGGCATTCTCTTTCCGGTCTGATTTAAATGCTTTATTTGACTTACAATGCTTGTAATCTTCATAAAGTCAAAAGAATGGAGATGTTCTTGCACAAAAGCTTTGAAACAACTGAAATCTAGTTAACAAAGAAGTTCATAATATGCTTTTAAAGAGTTTTGTTAAACTTGAAAACCACTCAATTTCTCTTAAACTTGCTTTACAACAATGTGAAAGAATCAAATGAAAAACAACTCAGTTTGCAAAGAAAATAGATCAAATGTATTTCGAAAAGAACGTGAACCATATCATGATATACATTATTTGAAAGCTCAAAATGCAAGACAGAACATAGCCACAGTGATAAAAGAAACTCATTGAGAAGTGCAAAGGAAATACAGTGAAACTCAGTTTGATAACCATCTGTTTTCACAACCAAATGCACAACTGATACCAAAACCAATCATGTTTTAGGAAAACCGACTCCTTTTTCAAATTCTCCTGAAATGAGAAGTTTTTCAGAGACGGAAACAGTCGGTTATATAACAAATGTGGACGGATGGCTTGTCAAACAATCACTTCAACAGAATTTGCCTCAGAATAGAAAACAAGCGGAAATACACTCGAATGTGCTTAAACCAGGAATGTATAGAATTGCCACTACCACAACACAAAAGAGAGAACCGCAGTTGCCTCATGCTTCTAGGAATACTAATCCTCATGTGTCTAAATCTTCAGGAGTAAATCACACTACTAGTGTTAGCAGACCACGGCTTAAGTGCTATCAAGTTAAAGATAAGGTCATGCCAAACAATAGTCAAGTGAAGTTTAAAAAGAAGGAAGTAGAAGACCATCATAGGATTTCTAGTATTTCTAAGAAAACAAAGTCTGTAACTGCGTGTAATGACAGTTCAAAATCCAGAACTTTGAATGTGAATGCTGTTTGTGCTGAATGTGGAAAATGTGTGTTTAATTCTAATCATGATGCTTGTGTTTCTAGATACTTGAATGACGTGAACGCTAGAACTAAGAAGCCTAAGTGTAGTTGCCTATTATGCTAGTAAACCCAATAAAAAAAAAAAACAAAAAAAGTAAAAAAAAAAAAAAAAAGAAAAAGAGAAAAGCGAACAAATCTGTTGCAACACCCCATAAGAAAACAGTTGCATCAGATACCACTATTCAGAAATCCAAGAGTTACCATAAGGAGTTGTATGAGAATACAAATCAGGAATGGAAATGGTGGATAGCTAAGAGATGTCCATCAGAATATAAATGGACACAAAAGCCTCTTAGGACCAAAAAGATATGGATGCCTAAAATCAGGAAAGGATGAAGTATATCACAATGTATAAGTCCTACTATAGACATTTCTCTATGATTACTGAATGTCTGAAGATATCAAATTCACTAAGAATCCAAATTTGTCCAATGTTCCATCGTCCTCTAATTCTCTTGCAGATTGTACAACTCATCCTATTCATTGTTGACTCTGGATGCACAAAGCACGTGACGGGCAATCTCAAGCTGTTGTGTAATTAAGTAGAGAAATTCTGGTATGTTCGTTTGGAAATGATCATTTGCTCCAATCTTGGTTAGGAGATCTTAAACAAGGAAAGGCACAATCAAACGGGTTTATTTAACGTCGAGGCCTCAATCACAATCTCTTCTCAGTTGGTCAATTCTGTGATGCGGATTTGGAGGTTGCTTTCAGGAAATCTACTTGTTTTGTGAGAGATCTTCAAGGAAACGATTTACTAACTACTAATCGTGGATCTGATCTTTACACAATATCTCTTCAAGAAACAACTTCATCAACTCTAATCTGTTTCATGGCTAAAGCTTCACCAACCCAAGCATGGTTATGGCATCGAAGACTTTCTCATCTTAACTTTGATTACATCACCTTACTATCAAAGAAAGATATTGTGAACAGCTTCCAATTTTGCAATAAGTCAAGGATCAACTTTTGTATTTCGTCTTGTGAAATGAGTAATGCAAAAAGAAGCTCATTTAGGTCAAAAAAGTTTGTTTCCAAGTTCGCAATGAAATGCTGAATTTGTCTTCACATGGACTTGTGTGGGCCAATGCGGTGCAAGCAAAAATGGAAGAAAAAATAGTCTGGATGATTGTTATGACTATTCAAGATACAAACTTGGACTCATTTCTACGATCCCAGGATATATAACACCAGAAGTTCTTAAAGACATTCTCCACGATGATACAACCAAATCTCAAGCTCAAGTTATTACTGTCCGTACTGACAGAGGCACAAGAGTTCTTGAACAAGACACTCCATGCTTATTTCAAAGAAGAAGGCATTGAACATCAAACTTCCACTCCTCGAACACCTGAACAACCCGTTGTCGTAAAGACGGAACTCCTGTACCTTGTTGAGGTGCTCGGAAAATGCGCTCAGCTTCTAAGCTTCCCATTATCATTTTGGGCTGAATCAGTTCAACCGCATGTCGTACTTCAGAACACAACAATCATCGTATCGGCTCATGGAAAACAGCGTAACACATCCAATAATGACAGGAAACCTACAATAAAACATCTTCACATCTTGGTTCATTTGATAACATAGCTAGAGATGGGTAAAATTTTAGTTAGAGATGAAAAGAAAAAGGGGATCCATGTGTCATGGTGGGATATTCTACTCAGTCGAAGGGATATCGTGTTTACAACAAGAGAACACGCTTAATAGTTGAGTCCATTCATATCAAGTTTGATGAAATCAAAGAAATGATGTCTGATCACAACAGTTCAGACCTCGCAACCACACGACAGAGAGATGTCTGTTGAAAATGTCCTCATCAGGCCTCGTTCCTCAAGGACAAAAAGGCTCAGATTATGACAACTCTACCTCGTGCCCCCAAGAACAAAATGTTGTTCCTAAGCAGAGAAGACAGATTCTTACAAAACAAGGGTTGGAATTTTCTCTTCAGTCCTTTACTTGAAGAATACTACAATCCAGCACACGGTCATGCTGAGGACAACAACAATGATCAAGCACCGAATGCATCATTTCAAGAAGCTGAATTTATCAATCCTTTTTGTACACGGGTACAAGAAATTGGTGAGTCTTCCTCACGCAACTTGAGATAATACCGATTGCATCATTTCAACACCAAGTCAAGATTACCGATAGACCAAGATCATTCCATTAGAACAAGTTCTGGAAATCAACCAAGTCGTTCGATCAAGATGACAGCTTGCCACAGATCCTGAAATGTTGTAAAGTTCGCGCTCACGTGAGTATTGTTAACCGAATAACATTAAGGAGGCAAGGTAGATTCTGCATGGATCGAAGCAATGCAGGATGAACTTCATCATTTTTTGTTCGACAGACAAAGAGTCTGGAACTAGTCGACTAACCATTTGGCATATGAAATATAAAGCTAAAGTGGTTATGGAAGAACAAGAAGGATGAAGATCAGACTGTAATTCGCAACAAAGCATGACTTAAGCTAAAGGTTATGATCAGGAAGAGGGTATTGATTTCAAAGAATCATTTGTACCAGTTGCTCGCTTAGAAGCAGTTCGGATTTTCGTTGCCTATGCAGCACATAAGTCTTTTCCAATCTATCAGATGGACATGAAAACGGCATTTATTAATGGTCCACTGAAGGATGAGGGTTATGTTGCTCAGCCAGAAGGGTTCGTTGATCCAGATCATCCAGAAAAAGTCTACCTTCTGAGGAAAGCTTTGTATGTCGGTCCTTGAAGTGTTCCTACAAGACAATTCAATGTTTTAGCTCAAGAAAAGAGATAGTGTACGCATAAGTGCACTTACCCTTAGCGTTAGAAGAGAAGTCTTCTAACATGTGGTTTTTCAAAAAGTTGAACACAATTTTTCAAGAATTTCTCAATGACAATTCATAATCTTTCAAAATTGTGTGTTCAACACTCCATCCCTCATAATGTTTTCAAAGACACAATTTCTTCAATTGTCTATTTTTGAAGGGGGGGGGGGGGTTTCGAAAAAACAAAGTTTTAATGTTTTTGGGATACATCAACAACGACAATTCTTATGTATTCAAATATAAACAAAATGTTCCAAACCTATGACTGATAATTTTTCTCAACATTAATTTTCATGACCTTATTTTAATCACAAGGTATTTCAAAATCTAATGTTTATTATTTAAAATAAGGGGAGAAAATGTATTTAAATATGATCTAATCGACTCAATGTGCTTGTAAAAGCTAAGAAAATGTTTTATGGTTTTGATATTATACCAAACACATCTTAGTTTCACGACGATTCTGAAGTATAAGGTGGTTAGATTGGGCATTCAATCCTCTGATTTCAACCAGGGAACGGAGGATCTACCCAAGTATAATCCAAAGTTAGAACTGTCTTTAGGTATGACTTGGGCATGAATGTATTTTGGGAATAATGAGACTAAGTTTGAGCTAACAACTAGAACAATTCACAACCAACGGTATTAGTACTATGCGGTCTGGTAAGCATTGAAGGCGTTGTAGAATGAAAAAGAAATGTTTTGGATAAAGGTCTGAGAGAAGATACGCCCTCCACACAACTTAGGCAGAAACTGGGTTAATACATATGCTAGTCAGAATCACAATGTTGATTGATGACATTGAAAAATGACATCTGGGACCCAGTGATGCAATGCACAACCTCCCCATCAATTCGGGTTTCTTCTTAACAGAAACTCTTGTCTCATTTGTCACGAGATACGCAAAAAACCGTTATCTATTGACATCTCTTCGAGATCGTGGAAATTGACAGGTGGCAATTTTTTTTTTGGGGGGGCCACCTTTTTTCCATCAGCCTTCCGAGTACAAAAAAACCAAAAAAGAAGCCCTCCACACAACTTAAGGCAGAAACCGGGTCAATACATATGCTGTCAGAATCACAAGTTGATTGCTGACATTGAAAACGACATCATGGACCCAGTGATGCAATGCACAACCCTTCCCAGCCATTCGGGTTTCTCTCAACAGAAACTTGTCTCATTTGTCACGAAGATACATATGGAAATCCTGCTTGAGTCAGCATCAAACAAGCTCTTGGTAGGTGACTTGCGAGATTCTATATGAATCAAACTTGTGAAAACTGGATATCGATTTGGTTTAGTAAATGAATTGACGGTTGATGAATTTTGATAAAAAGATTAAAACTCCCGATGTGGTACAAAAACGCTTTTACAAGTAACACGTCGATTGATTTTCAAATCAATTTTCTCGATTATCACTAACGTAAACCTGCAGGTTTAAATGGTGGTGACGGTATCCCAATCAACCAAAGTCGATTTGTTACCCCATATTCATGCTCATTCTACAAAGACAAACTATCATGAAAGCTCAAGATTTAAAGACAAAGACTTCCGCAAACTCTGATTTCAAGCTTTCAAGATTGGGCATAATATGAGAATGTTGGTAAAAGACACAAGATCGCAAGATGGCAAAGACGATAAAGACAATGACAAAGGCTCAAAGTCAAGATCGCAAAGCATGAAGGAACAAGCCTACAACAAAGAACAAAGAGAAAGACCAAGACCACATGAGCTTAACGACGAAATCAGTCTCATTGATCTCATGAAGGAGTGTCATCAATGAACTCACTTCGGGGGAGATTGTTAGCCTCAAAATATTGAGTCGAACATGAAGTTCGTTCATTATGTATTTAAGTCTCGGTCAATCAATTAGTTAACGTTGTAATAGGATAATATCGGGAATCGGGCTCGATAGTTAATCTATCCTAGTTAAATATCCCGCGCGTCATTTAACGCGACAGGGTATATAAACTCTTTTCTATTTAGAAAAGAGTTAGTTGTTCATTTTCTAATAATTCTTCTTTTCTATTTTTCTCTCATCTCTCTCTCTCTCTCTCTTCTTTATCTCTCTACAAAACAACTCATCTCTCTTTCTCCTTTCTAGATCTAATTCGTGTATGTTATATGTTATGAAGTGTTAACGGGATCCTACAGAGAATCTGGTCCGTACCTTAGGAGACTATTCCAAACCTAGCTACGAGGGCTATTGAAACACCATTGAGCTCCCCAATGGGAACAATGTGGTACCTCTGCGATCTGACACCATCCTGTTGGTGCAAAACAGATGCTCATTATACGGACTTCGGTTTGAGGATCCAAAACCAACATCTTAAGGATTTTCTAAAACTTGTGGACTCACTTGACCTTGATGTTGCAAATAAGGAAAGGACGCGCTTGCGTCTATTTTAATTTCCCTTTGTGATCAAGCTAGCAATTGGCTTAAACGTCTTTTAGCACGATCCATCTCCACTTGGGAGGATCTTACTACTCGTTTCCTTGCTCAATTCTTTCCACCAGGAAGGACTTCTAAACTTTGAAATGACATCTTGATGTTCCAATAACATCAAGGTGAATCTCTCTCTGAAGGATGGACTCATTTCAAGGACTTACTTCTAAAAGTCCCCCATCATGGCATCAATCTTTGGCTCCAAGTCCAAATATTTTATGACGATGTTAATCCCGCCATAAGGCAAACCATCGATCAAGCGGCTGGTGGTAAGCTACGTGACAAAAATGCCAAAGAATCCTGCACACTATTAGAGGACCTCGTTCTCTATGAAAATGAAAGTTGGAATGACCCAAGACACTTCGCTAAACCGGTTAAGGAAATCTCTTTGCCTCAAGATGTCCTAAGTACATCCGACCATCATCTCATCGAGCTCGAAAATCAAGTCCAACACTTGATGGAAGCTCATCTTGCTCCTAAACCATCGGTTCAAGTGAACAAAATCACTTCTTTATGTGAGATTTGTAGTGGTCCACAGGACACTCAATACTGCATGGAAAAAACCCGAGCAAGCTTTTGTTGACTACGCATCCTCGCGTATAGACGAAGCTAGAGGCAACTGGTTCACTTTCAAACCCAAGCAAAACAATCTAGGCGACACCTATAATCCATCATGGAGAAGTCACTCAAACCTTAGGTGGAGACAACCTCAAAATTCTAAAAATAATTTTTTAAACCCACCTAATTGTTTTCAACCTGGTGGTTCAAGCCGCCCCTTCAATAACAACCCTCAAAATTTTAACAATCAATCAAATCTCGAAGGGTTGGTGTCTAATTTCATGGCATCTAAAGACGCTAGATTGTGTAAGTTTGAAGCCGAATTCAAACAACAACAAAGTGAGATGACCAATAAAATTGACACATTTTAAAGGCCATCAATGATTGAATGACGGGAGCACTCCCATGTGACACGGTCAAGAACCTGAAACAAAATGTTAACTCCACCTCTTTAGTTTTGTCTGCTCGTTCTTACCCGATGGAAGATCCTCAAAGCTCATCTTAGATCTACAATCCGATCAATGCTATCAAATTACTTTCCAAACAAATAAACAAATCTCGAGAGGAACAACCTTGTGACACTCCATCAATTCCCAGTTCAATATTTTTAACCTTTTACGTGTATTATTTTGACATTTATAAGTTACGTGTTAATTTAACATAAAACCAGGAATTTGTCTCGTGTAAAACTGAAAAAAAAAGTTATCGGGTGCATTTTGACTTCGGACTAATTTAAGTATACTCATATTTTACGTGTTATAATCATTCTAGAGTGTTACATAGGTTGTGAACACTTACGTTTACGATTTTATGTTTATCGCATGCGTTTTACGTTTTAACATTTTGCGTGTGCATGGAACCCCAAAAATCCACCACCTTTGCATGTAAACCTTAGATGTCAACAATTATTAGTATTTTTGTTAAAAATTTCGAAGTATGACCCCCTCCTCTCTTTTAATTTTGGTTCAAGCTTAATTTTTTTAAATAAATGGCATCTTTCTTGTTTTATGAAGCATGTGTTGTCTAAGAGAAGGGAAAATGACATCCCATGATGTCATTTTCAACACCTTATCCCATGCACAACATATGTGTGTGTTTACTTACACCCTTGTGACTAGCACACTTAGCCATTTTGCACTTAAACACTCATTCTAGCACCATGGTCCTAAAAATTTGCTCAAGTCCTTCCTTTTCGTTTCTTGTGAGCTAAACCAACACACACCTCAAGTGTGTGTTGGTGCTTGACTAGTCAATATATTTGAATCCAAAACCCTACCCTTGGTTCTATAAATACTAAGCATTTCTTACATTAGGGTTCTTCATTCTCTCTTTACAACAAAAATAGTCACCAACTTTTTCTCTTGTGATCTTTGGCTCTCGGCAATAGAACACCACCATAAGGGTTTCATATTTATTCATTTTCTTCTTGGTTCAAGTGTTTAGGGTTGATATTTAAGGCTTCCTAAGGTGTCTCTAAGGGTTGGTTTATAGATTTTCAAGGGTTTTACATGGATTATAAGTCAGGGTTTTAAAGTATTTTTGGGATTTTATCAAGATAATCATTTTCGCTTCAAGTTCTTGTTATTTTCATCTTGTACATCTTCTTTGTAAGCTCATATCTAAACCCTCTCTTTAGTTTCTTATTTTGTTTATGTTCTTGCATAAATCTTTAAATCCTATGACGTTTGTGTCACTTTTCTTAAATAAACAAAATGGTTTTATAAATAATTTATGATGTTGTGTTCATTTCTAAAATATATTGTTGTTAATATTGTTACCTTGTTGGATTGTGTGTTAGAAAGTTTATGGAGATAGGATTAGGCTAGTTATGAGTATGGATTTGTTGTTGGTTTAAGTAGTGGAATGAGATTAGGTTAGATTTGAGATTTGTAAAGTTATGGAGAAGTTTTGAATCATTTCTGGAAAGTATACCTTGCTGACCAGTTTTATTTCGTGGGTTTAAGGTGACTAAAAATGTTTTGAAATGATAAAACCTTAAAAATATGTTAGCTTATGTCGCTACGGAAAATTTGATATAAAGAACATGAAAAACAGACTTATAACGAAGGAGTTATGGCCGATTTAAGTTTGTCGAAATACAAATATTTTTTGACAGCTTTTAAAAGTGTTCTCGGACATTCTGACCAGATTCCGAATTAAGGTTTTGACCCTTTCGGGTCTGAACCGGCTAAAGTGTATAAAAGAAAACTTGTCCGGAATGATTTTTCTCTACTCTAAGCAACATTTCTTGAGACATGAAAATTAAAAACGAGTGAGTTATGCCATGCTAAAGTCGGATAACTTTTGGGACTAAAAATGGTCATATATAGCTGATTGAAACTTATTTTTGGGTGTTTGGGCGTTTTTGGGTTTGTTGGGATGTAAAGACCTTAGCGAATACTAGTGTATCACTTATATAGTATTAGGGCGCGTTAGAAACTTTATAAAACTGATATTACATTAACGTTCGGGATTTCTAAACCTTCCAAAAATAGTAACTTTTTAAAAATAGTAATTTTCTTTTTTAATGTCATAACTTAACTAAAAACCTTACATCTTTGCTAAGACACGTTTTTACTAATTAAACTAAGACACAAACACATATGGATAACATTTCTTTAATAAACGTTTTATGCAACGTTTCGTTATATTATTCTTGCTCCTAAAGTGCGTCTTTTAATTAGGCCGCGTTATAGCCTTACGTTTACTATTTTAGAAATACTTTACAACTCTTTGGGTGAGAATATTGCTTGTTTTTATTATAGACGCAAGTACGTTACCTTGTTTTATTAAATGTTTATGGATTTGCCTAAGTACCGCTAATTCATTATTGCCCGTAATCATGAACCGTTAATTACTTATTGTAAGCGCGAGTGTTATAAATAGATCTATTAGGACAAATATACCTCGTCCAGGTTTGGTGATTCTGACTTGACCAAAGGGCTAGTCAAACGGACGTATATCATATCGGATTGCTAGGTTGTTTGAGTTACACCTATTTAGGGCAAGCATTACTTGGCATTAACTTGCTGCATTCTCTTTTTAGCTTTGGTGTCATGAGCTTAGTGCAAACATAAATACTTTTGTGTTATTGTATGTGTTACAATAGTCACACATTTAAAAATCTTGCGGTCCCTACTTACGTTTTACCTAAACCTATAAATTCACCAACTTTAAGTTGACGTTTTAAACATGTTTTTCTCAGGTGCTTAGCTTTGGATTCCCTTGATGTGCTATGTGAGGTCTCACGCATATGGCCCGGTTTTCAAGATCTATCAAACTATCATTTATTTACCGTTGTTAATTTGAAAACATCTTTAAAGCTTTCGCATTTGACAATTTAAATTATTGAGTGTTGTAAAACTTATTTATTTAAATTCATGCAACAGTAAATTATCTTTCAAAACGACCATGTAGTAGTCGTTTTTATATCTTGTGCTTGTATATTTATGATGTCGCACCCTCAGATTCGTATTTCTGCTGCGACCCATTTTGGGGGTGTGAAAGATTGGTATCAAGAGCCAAAGTTATAGAGAACCATGTAGCATATTAGGTCTGGTCTATAACCAATACGTGATCCTTATGTGGTTATCCTTACCTATACGTACCTATATTTTGCCTATATGTGCCTTTGCGATGATATATATATATATATATATATATATATATATATAT
>BQNB010003796.1:73101-112249 GCA_026074375.1 Tanacetum coccineum
ATTAAGCACTCAGAATTTCCTGGGTGATATCAAATCTCACAGTCGTAGTCGCTCAACAACTCTAACCACCGTCGTTGTCTCATGTTTAGCTCCTTCTGATAGATAATGTGTTGTAAACTCTAGTGATCAGTGAACACGACACACTTCGTACCATACATATAGTGTCTCTACATCTTTAAGGCAAACACTACTGCACCAAGCTCTAGGTCATGTGTAATATAGTTCTTCTCATGAACCTTGAGTTGGCAGGATGCGTAAGCTATGACCTTCTCTTTTTGCATCAAACCACACCCAACCCTTTATGCGAAGCATCGCAGTATACTACGAAGTTCTCACTTCCCTCGAGTAAATCCAAAATCGGCGCACTACATAATTTCTGTTTCAATAGTTTAAACGCAGCCTCCGCCTTTTCTCCCCATCAAACTTCACACTTTTTTGAGTCAACTTCGTCATAGGCCTATCGATTCTTGAGAAACATTCGATAAATCATTGGTAGTAACCAGCCAAACCTAAAAATTAACGAATCTCGATTGGTGTCTTGGGTGACGCCCAATCCATGATGGACTTAATCTTAGCTGGATCAACGTGAATGCCTTCACTATTAATCACGTGACCAAGAAATTGTACCTTTGACAGCCAAAACTCACACTTTAAAAACTTGGCGTACAACTCCTCCTTCTTAAGTAACCTCAGAATTAACTTAAGGTGCCCTTCATGCTCCTTTCTGCTTTTGGAGTAGATCAAAATATCATCGATGAATACAATCACGAATCTATCTAGGTACAGTTTGCACACCTAATTCATCAAATCCATGAATACTGCTAGTGCATTAATCAAGCCAAACGACATTACTTGGAACTTGTAGTGACCATAGTGAGTCCTAAATGCTGTCTTTGGAATGTATTCCTCACGAACTCTGAGTTGGTGATAACCAGATCTCAGGTCGATCTTAGAGTAGACTCTTGACCCTTGAAGTTGATAAAACAAGTCATCGATTCTCAGAAGTGGGTATCGGTTCTTCACAGTAAGTTTATTTAGCTCACGGTAGTCGATACATATCTGAAAAGATCTATCTTTCTTTTTGACAAACAAAACCAAAGCTCCCCAGGGTGAGGAACTGGGTCTTATAAATCCCTTGTCAGAAAGTTCTTGCAACTGAGTTGATAACTCTTGCATCTCGGCTGGTGTTAATCGATACGGGGCTCGTGCTATAGGTGCAACGCCAGGGACTAATTCGATTTGAAATTCAACTTATCGAGCAGGTGGTAGTCCAGGCAAGTCTTCTGGAAAGATTTCCAAAAATTCCTGTACAATCGTCACGTCCTCAAGTCTCTTCTCCTCTGACTTGTCCTCAGTCTTCTTGGATGTAACTTGCGCTAGATAAACTTGACATCCCTTTTGTATATACTTCTGGGTCTTCGTACACGATATGATGTTTAGCCTTGACTTACTTCCGCCATCATAATCATCACCTCAGATTATCAATACCTCATCTGCATAAGGGATACAGACGACTTTCTCGTCAAAAATGATCAACGCGTGGTATTTTGCCAACCAATCCATACCGATGATGAAGTTGAAACTACCAAGTTTACGGGTATTAGATCTATGTCGAATGAATGACCTAATAATCCTAACGTACAGCCTCTAAGGATAACATTTGTTTATGAAATTCTTCTGTCGGTAAGTTTTACGACATAACTAGTGTCTAAAGTGGATGGTGCAACATCAAGCAAAACACTAAAGGTAGGCAACACAAAACTCCTATCGGCACCCGAATCAAATAACAAAGAAGCATAACAGTTATTGAGAAGGAACGTACCCGTGACGATGTTGGAATCGGGGTTTGCTCCTCCTCCTCTAATGGCATAAGCCCTTGATGTAGCTTTGTTACCTCCAGTATGGTTTTCAATCTTGTTTCCATTCTTGTTTCTAGTCTTGTTTCCACGGTTCTGACTCCTCAACTTAGGACAATCTTTCCTAAAATGTCCCGGCCTTCTACACTCATAACAAACAATACCCGGCTGATTCCTAACTGGGACTCTCTGGGTGTTTAGAGTAAAAGTGACCTTACAATCCCTAGTTATATGACCGACTCTCTTACAGTTTCCACATCTCACAGTACACGGCCCTGCATGGTGCAACTTGCACTTGTTGCAGTAGGGAAGAGATCCAACATACCCCTTTTTCTCATTGTTCCCAGCCGTGTAAGCTCTTGCCACATTCTGGCCTCTAACATTTTGCCACTTGAAAATTGGTTGCTGCCCATGATTGTCTCTCAGGTTGTTCTCTAACCTTCTCTTGTTTTTAGCACTTCTAGCATATCCCTTCAACTTTTGATCCATTAAGTTGTTGGCAATACGAATTGCATCTTGAAATTTAGTGGGTTCACCAGCGATTACATTCCCTTGGATATTGTCAGGCAAACCTCCAACAAATCTCTTAACTTTGTCCTCCTCATTTGGGACCATTCTAGTACACAACAGTACCAGTTCCTGAAATGTTCTGGTATAAGCAGTCAAGTCATTTCCTTTCACAGCCAAGTTCCATAACTCGGTTTCCATCTTCTAAATCTCGTTTCTTAGACAGTACACCTTTGTCATCAACTTCATAAGCTCTGCCCAACTCATGGCATAGGCGGCCTCAATCCCAATTGTCCACTTATAGGAGTTCCACCAAGTTAGAGCATTGTTCAATAGCGTGCATGTAACATACTTCACTTGGTACTTCTCTGGACAGTTGCTAATGTGGAACACCATTTCTATCTTCTTGAACCAACGAGTTAACCCAACAACTCCTTCCGTCCTATTAAAGCTAAGGGGCTGGCACTTCAGGAAGTCTTGATATGTGCACTCTCGAGCAACATGCACAAAACCTCTAGGGTTATAACCATTTCCTCCATTTCCATTTTCTCCATTTCCATTTACTCCATTTTCATTTACTCCATTTCCATTTCCTTCATTCCCATTTACTTCATTTCTACTTATTTCTTCCTGTTCACTCCCACCTCCTATAAGGGGTTCAAGGTTTCTGGCGGCATCGCGAGCTCCTAATGCTCCTGCCAACCGGCGGTCAATTTGTTTGTTAATTCCTTCATGTGTCCTTGATGCTCCAGATCGTGTGTTAGGCATTGTCCTACAATGTAATAATACACAACATGATGAAATTTCTTGGAGATACGAGATTGTTAACAGGGTTTAAAAAATAACAAGTCTTATTACACAGAAATACAAAATCATAATGACTTCATGATAATGCCACAATTTAGTAATAATATAGCATGCAACGAGCAAAAGAAAATATATCATTAAGTTAAGAATATCGAACATAGAATAGTAATCATTAGATTTCATATCATCAATACTAATGGTTACAACATGGTTCCAAAATATAGGATTTATAAATCCCTAATAACTAGCTACTACTAGGTGTTACGGGTTAACACTAGGATACTCAAGAAATAATCTAAGAACGGTAGCCCAAATGCCTCCTGGCACAAGCCTCAAGCCTAGCAATCCTTATGCGATCATAAAATTTGAAACGCCAAATCTGTCTCATCTCCATCTGAATACGCAACTCCTTACGCTGAGATCGGGTAACTCTCTGACTCGCAACATCTATCATGTCTCTAAGTCTCATATTATCCTACTCCAGCTCTCTGATCCTCTCCAACATATCAGCATGTTGGTCCCACTGCAACACTTCTATAGATCGAATTCCTTAAGCATGTTTAAGGTTTAGTTATATTAGATAAATCTAACACAACTATAGTAGAAACTTTGTGTGAATGTATTAAAGATTATGCGAAATCTAATCTTTAATAAGAAGTGTTGATCCCAATGAATAGATCTTGATTTCCTTTAGCTTGTGTAAAGGTTAGTAACCTTGGATAAATCTAAAACTACTAAGAAAGAAACTGTGATTATGAATACTACAAGTTATGCGGAAACTAACTTGTAATACTAAGAAGAACAATGAATACTAAACTTTGATTATATTGATTGATATATTCTGCCTAGGTTACAGAATAAATAACTATAAGATTTGTAATTGAGGTTCTATTCTAACTATGCCATAGGGTTCCTTTTATACACTAAGGAAACCCTAATGGGCTTACAAAACGCGTATAATGATAATGCATATCTATTCCTAATTTAACTCATGCATATCATAATAGCAGTACTAACTATATAAGACTAACAACACTAAGTATTAACTAACAGTACTAACTATACTGGCAGTACTAACATTTGTACTGGCAACACTAACTATTATAACTAGCAGTACTAATAACTTAGACCATTTTCTTTAAACTTCAACAACAACACAATCTTGAACCAGCAATATTAACTTCCAAAACTAACAGTAGTAACTTCGGAAGCCTTCAATTCCCAACAATCCTCCCCTAAACTTGATATTTACCTTGTTAATCATCAAGTTTCTTCAGTATCAGTATCTTGATCATTAGGAGGATGTATCCAAACACTCTTCTACTTCTAAAGTTATATTTTTGTAAATCTGAGAAGCTCAAATGCCATCTCACTTTCATAATCAACCTCTAGTCTTCTATTTAGCATCCTTGAAAGCATTTCTTAAGTTAGAGGATATTTCTTCTCAATCATCATTTGAATAGCAACTCCAGTATTCATCAAGAGTACATGAACTCCACATGAGTCAAACATTCTCCAGCTTATCAAGTTGTAGTCTTGTTAATTCGTGCATATTTCATCTTCTTTATTAGGCTCAAATAAGGTCTTCAGATCTCCCCAAAGTAACAAGTCATATCCTCATGGACTTGTTGTCTCATATCTTTCATTTACCAACCTATGTAGATCTATCACATCCTGTCTGTTAAAATCATCAAGCATCTCACTGAATATCTTGTAATTCTTAGAACTTCCATCTGCTCTGATGATTTGATAATACATCATATTTTCATTCAAAATATGTGTCTTCTAATTAACAATTGGATATTTGGTGGCCAGAGATTCAACATCAATAGCAACATCATCCCTTAGAGCTACATCCATACTATCTCTAAGCTCCTCTTTTCCAAGATCATTATCCTCTTCAAGTTTTTGTTTCTTGGAACTTTCTTCTTTAGAATCTGCTTTTGGTCTCTTTTTAGTTCTTTCTGCTTGCTGTTGACTGTCATTATCTATAGGCGTAAAGTCATCAATCTAATTCTTCTCTATTTCATATAACTTCTGAATTTCTTCAAAGGTCTTGTGCTTTAGTTATTGATGAGTGTACTTACCCATATGTTTGAGGTAAGTAATCATCCTATTCCTGACTTGAGTTCTTGTAGGTGGTTTGTTCCTTATTGTCTCTGCTCTTTCTGCTGCCATTTGTGTTTTTCTTCTTTCAAAGAATTCTACTAACAATCTGGCTCTTTCTTCAATTGTGTACTTTTCTTGCTCTTCATGTGTCAGTCTCATAGCCAGTTCATGATCAACATCTATTCTGGCTTGAATTTCATCAAACTCTTAAGCTAAAGCAGCACTAGTAGCTTCTTCTTGCTTTTGTCTTTATTTTTGTGCTCTGTCCAATTCTGCTAACTCTTCCTCATGTAATCTTTGAGCTAACTGTGCATCAATTTCAATTTGATCCATTCTTTTCACTTTCTCTGGTTTCTCAGGTTCTTCTTCAACTAGTACACCTTTACCTTTATCTTTTGGATCAATAGTTGGAAGAGGTTGAAGTGTTGTAGTTGATCTGTTTAGTCTGGGAGTTTCTGCCACATCACTAAAAGTAATTCCTTTTACTTTTACTTTTTAACTTCTCATCTTTACAAGTGTCTGAGCAATAGTAAGATATTTATCTATAAATGCAGTTGTAGCAGTTATTAGAGGTGTTCTAGGTTCAACAGTACTAATAGCTACACCAGCAGTAGTAACTGGTGCACTAACAGCACTAACTCCAATGGTAGCAGTATTAACTGTCTCTCCTTCAACCTTGTCCATATCATCATCAAGTTTATCAAACTCACTATCTTGAAACATTGGCTTTGTCTTGTCATCTGTCCTCCCCTGTTTGGATGCATCCTCCCCATCTAAATCATCATCAGAAGACACAAATTTGCCTTTAAACAGTCTTCTCTTCATAGGTTGTAGAGTTCTTGCCTTTCTCTTCTTTTCTAGCCTCTTGACCCTCAATTTCAATCTGGTGATCACTCTGTCTTGAGCAGTCTTTGCTTCCTCTATGACAAGAACCCTTTTTGTTAAGGAGGTATAGGTTTCCATCAATTCCTGAATTAGTTCCATTCTACCCTCATCAATTCTAGGTGTGTAACCTCCTGAGAGAGATGAATCATAGGGTGTGTTTAGTACATTATCCATCAATTCAAAAGTATGTTCCATGCTGCCCTTCCCACTTCCAGATGCGTGACCTTTTGGGATAGGTGGTTCATTAGGCTTCTCAAGCACTCTCTCAGACCTAGTCTGAGCAGGAGCACCCCTTATGGTTTCTTGGCGCCTAGGACTGTCACCTGAACCAATTTTTTGAGAAAGAGGATCATTAGACATTATCGTAGATTAGGTCTTAAGGATGTTATCACTGTCCTGTGCTACAACTAAGCTAGCATCAGTAGTGATAGCCCTTTCCACACTGTTACCCCTTCCTTATAGACAACCTCATCTGCTCTATGGTCTAGAGGTACACTAGTCTGAGGTAACTCAGTGACTTTTTTGGCTCTCCTATGTTTTTGAGTCTTTATTTGTTTTCTTTGATATGTAGAAGGAGATGGGAGTATTTGCTCAATGTGAGCTTTAGTATGAAGTTCATGGGAAACTGTTGGAGGTGTTTCAGTTTGAGGTGATTCAGTTTGAGGTTCTGAAACATTTGGTTGTGAGGTAGAGGGTGTGGGTTGGGGTTCAGGGGGTATTGCTGAACCTTCACCCTTAGGCGCTTGGGTTTACACCAACATAGAGTCAAAA
Organism: Tanacetum coccineum; assembly: GCA_026074375.1. Classification (NCBI taxonomy): domain Eukaryota; kingdom Viridiplantae; phylum Streptophyta; class Magnoliopsida; order Asterales; family Asteraceae; genus Tanacetum; species Tanacetum coccineum. Next base: position 80,037 of record BQNB010003796.1, read on the forward strand.
AGTAGAGTAACGTTTCCTGAAAATTTTTTACTTTTCCTTGCCATATTAGAGAAAACCTTTTTACTGTGTGTAGGTGTATCATAAGTATCATTAAAAGGTTTTGGTAAATCTTTAAGTTGGTTATTCAAAAAGAGTTGTAAAAACCTTGGATATATTAAAAATCTCTTTGGATCTAAGTTTCTCAACATACCATCAAAAATCAATTTAGAAAAATTAATTTTTTGACCCTTTGCTAAACATATAACTGCTGAAGCCAAATTAGTTGAAAATTTATTCCAAGCAGTTGATTTTAAACTTATACAATGAAGGATGGTATGTATCAGAAATTTCCATTGAGGTGAGAATGAACCTTTTTGAAAAATAAGTTTTGTAGAAAGTTGTTCATATCCTATCAATGCAAGGTTTTTAAAAATTTCATCATTTGTTAGGTAGGCAATACCATCCTCATCATTAAAGAGAAGATCACTTCTCACTGATGATTCTGATATGACCACAGCCTTGCCATCAATAATAGCATGTATTTGCTTCACTGAATTGACTATTTTGGAAGTGGCAGTATTCTAAAACTGTTCAATGTAAGAAGCATAGATAGTGGGACTTACAGTGACAGTATAAGTGATCGAACATGAAGAGAGGAAGTCCACTATCTAATGAAACTTAGCGTTCTCCTCTATCTTTTCTAAACAAGCAACCATATTATGTTGATTGACAAACTTCAAATCCGCCATATAGTGATTGATTTATGAGAAGGGTTATGGGTTTAAGTTCGTTGATGAGAGTATAAGGGTTTGGCAAAGTTAATTGAGATATTATAAAGAGAGCTTAAGGGAGTTATTTAACCGACTGAATAAAGTTGAATCTTTATCTTGAAGTAAAACTTATAAAAGAAAGAAAGATCAAGAATTATCCAAATATAGACCCCTATAAGCGAAGTTGATGGCTGAAAATCTCAACGATTATAATTAATTAATAAAAATCTGTTATGCCCCAAATAGTATTAACGGTAACAAGCAGTACTAAATTTGGCTTAGCAGTACTAACTTCCGCCCAGCAGTACTAACTTCCGCCCAACAGTACTAACTTTTACCTAGCAGTACTAAGTGATGCAGTAGTATAAACACAATAGTTACTAGTAGAAACCCAATACTAATCATTAATCTCATTACTAAATTCGTGTAAGCAACACTAACTAAGCCTAGCAGCATTAACTTTTGTACTAGCAGTATAAAGTTTCATCCAACAGTATAAACTAAGCCTAACAGTACTAAGAGATATCTAATAGTATTAACTCTGTCTTCAATAATTATACAATAACATGCCGCTATTCATCACAAGCACACTAGAAAAGACTAGATAGACATGTGAGAATTCATGAGGATCCATATTTATGCATAACCCATGAATAAAAGTTAAGAACTATTATCCAAACACATTAACCTCCCTTCAAACAATACTTTAGAGATTAAGTAATCCAATGCTAGCAATTAGAAAGTTAAACCTTCTAACATCAAAAGCCTTTGTGAGAAGATCTGCAACATTATGGTCTGTGTGAATCTTAATCACTTGAATCAAATTCTTCTTATAACAATCTCTAATGAAATGGTTCCTTATCTCTAAATGCTTGGTTTTAGAGTGAAATACTGGATTCTTCACAATACAAATGGTACTTTCATTATCAATGTAAATCTTGGTGTTCATGAAATTGAATCCATAGTCAAGCATCTATTTTTGGATCCATAACACCTGTCTACAACAGTTAGCAGTAGCAACATACTCTGCTTTAGTTGTTGAGTTAGCTACTATAGTCTACTTCTTACATTGCCATGAAATCAACCTCTTGCCAAGAAATTGACAACCTCCTATTGTGGATTTCCTGTCAAGGCTAGCTCTAGCATAATCACTATCTGAAAAAGCTTCCAAGTCAAATGGTGAATCCCTAGGATACCAAAGGCCCAATTTAGGTTGAACTTTTAAGTATCTAAAGATCCTCTTCACAGCATGAAGATGTGAAGTCTTTAGTGTAACTTGGAATCTTGCACAAGCATAAACAACAAACATTATGTCTGGTCTAGAAGCTGTTAAGTACATTAATGATCCAATCATTGATCTATATAAGTGTACATCCACATCCTTAGCTTCTTCATCCTTGATCAATGCTTTGTTAGTCTCCAATGGAGTGCTTGCTGTCTTTACTGAGGAGAAATCAAACTTTTTCAATATATCCGCCACACACTTGTCTTGGCTAATGAAAATTCCATCATCCTTCTGCTTTACTTGTAACCCTAAGAGGAAAGTGAGTTCCCTCATAGAACTCATCTGAAATCTTTTGTGCATTAAACTTTCAAATTATGTACATAAAGACTTCTTAGTAGACCCAAAGATGATGTCATCTACATACACCTGAACTAACAGAATATCACTTTTATCCTTCTTAATAAATAAAGTCTTATCTATGATCCCTTTTCTAAATCTATTTTCTAATAAGTAGGTAGACAAAGTCTCATACCAGGCTCTAGGAGCTTGATGAAGACCATATAAGGCCTTATCTACCTTGTAAACCTTGTTAGGAAACTATGGATCTTCAAAACTAGGAGGTTGACATGCATATACCTCCTCTTCTATTATGCTATATAAAAAGACACTCTTCACATCTATTTGGTACACAATGAACCCCATAAATGATGCATAGGCTAAAAATAACTTGATTGCTACAATCCTAGCAACAGGAGCAAAAACCTCATCATAATCAATTCCTTCTTCTTGGGTGTAACCTTGTGTAACTAATCTTGCCTTGTTTCTAATTACTATTCCTCTCTCATCCTTCTTGTTTCTATAGACCCAATTTAGTTCCAATGACGTGTTTGCCTTTGGGTAAATCATATAATCTCCAAACCTTCTGCAATCTAAACTACAACAATTCCTCTTGCATTGCTTCTACCCAACTTGAATCTGCCAAAGCTTGAATAACTTTCTTGGGTTCCATTTGAGAGACAAAACAGGCAAATAAGTAGTTTTGATAATCTTTATCATTTGTTCTCATTTGCTTGTTAATGTAACTGATTATAGCGTGTTCTTCAGACATCTTGATCATCCTCCTTGTTTGAGTAGCTGAATTTATGTCTCCAATGATCTGTTCTTTAGCATGATCCTTGTGAATTATGGTTGTGGGAATGAGACTGACATTCATGGTTGTTTCCAAGTTGTTGAGGTCAGCCTTTGCACCCATATCTTCATCCTCATATGCGTTGCCAAATATACCAGTATCTTGAAGATCAGCAGTATCCTCCAAATCAGGCATGAGAGGATCAGTAGAATAATCAGCATTAGAAGGAGTAGCAGCATTAACAGGAGTTGAACCACCAAGATTTTCATAAGAGGACTCAGCAGCACTAACAGGAGTCAACATCCTGTAAGTACTATTAGCATCCTTATCTTGTCCAAACACACTTTCAAACTCATTCCTTTGGTCTCTTGCTCTTCCTGGATCCATAGTAGTAAAAGATGAACTAACAACATTAACTGGTGAGCTAACAATATTAAGTCTGTTAGTGCTGTTAGTGTTAGTAGCCTCCCTTGGACCATTTATGTCATCTTCTTTTGCTGGATCCTCAACTCCATTCTTCTTTCTAGCATCATTAGCAACCTCATCTTCTGTGTTCTTTGGACTTTGAGAATCAGAAGTCAAAAATGGTAGCAGAACATATTGTGGACCAGGAACAGTATTCATTTCAGCTTGTCCTGCATCAATATTTTCTTTGGTACCTGCATTACCATTAGTTTGATTCCCTACAAAAACTGGTTGATAATTCATGGACATGGTTAGAGTATCAATATCAAACATCCAGTTTGGTCCAGTTCCTGTAACATTGGGTTTGTTTTCAAGAAAAATTATGTGCAAGTTCTCCTATACAAATCTGGTCCTAGTGTTAAATACTCTAAATGCTTTACTATTGATAGAGTATCCTATAAAGAATCCATCATTAGACTTTCCATCAAACTTACCTAGGTGATCTAAGGTATTTAGGATTGTAACGGGACACCCAAATGGTCTCATGAAGCTTAGGACAGGCTTTCTACCTAGAAAAAGTTCATAAGGGGTGTTGTTATGAGGCTTGATAACTAACACCCTATTTTGGACATAGCAAACAGTATTAACTGCTTCAGCCCAAAAGGTAGTTGGTTGGAATCTGGCTTTAGCATAGTTTTAGCTGCTTTATTAGAGTCATAGTATTTCTCTTAGCAAAACCTTTTTGCTGTGGGCGTCCTAGCAACACTAAATTCCCTCCTTATATCCTTCATTTCACAAAAATCATTCATAATCTATTCTTGAATTCAGAGTTCCATTGTACTTCTGATTGTTTTACCTTATGTGGATGATTGGTTTTCTATCAGGTTATGAAGTTTTAAGGGATTTTCAGGAGTCTCATCCTTGTGTTCAGAAAGGAAAACCAACTGAATCATACTAAAAGTCATCAGTGACTAAATAGGCCAGTAACTTTTCTATTTATCACATCACTGAAATGGTCAAATAAATCATGTGCGACTAATATAAAAGGTTTGCAATTAGAGCTCATAGTTTTGGGTCTTCCAAGTGGATTTGTATCTTCTTTCCCTTTTGACAGGCAACACAATGTTATGGTCTTTTTCAAAAAGCTTTTGAAGGCAAACACTCTGAATTAGGTTTCCCCTTACAAGTTTATCAATTGCTTGTAAAGTTTCTATGGACCAAGCCTTCTATGCCCTAAATTAGGAACTTAATCTATAGTAGCCTTTGCAAACAAACAGATAAAATTCACTGAAAGGACACCATTCTTTAGATCAAACACTGTACATGTTGTTTTCATAGAAATTTTATGCAAGACTGACTTTCAACAAGTAGCTTTAATCCAGAGATGAACAAGCATTCAGTCTGTGTAAAAGAACACTATTTTTCTTGTCACACATTTATGAGACAGAGAAAAGATTATACTTAAGTTCCTTTACAAAGTATACATCTTTAAAGTCTAATTTCCCTGTTCTAATTTTACCTTTTCTAGTAATTTTACCTCCTTTAGAACTTCCTCCAAATGCAACAAATCCACCATCAATATCTTGATAATCTGAGAGGTAGAACTTGTTCCCAGTCATATGCCTAGAGCATCCACTATTAAAAATTCCTTGATCTTGTAATGCATATTATGGATTACCCTGAACTCAAAATAAGCGAATTAGTTTCTCTTAGGGACCCAAGCCATTACTAACTTGAGTCTACCTTGTGGATCAACATAATCAAATCTTTTAGGCATGTATGATCCACTGTCTTTGGAGATATGGTCAATAACATTTTGTTTTGGTCTCCAAATCCAACATGATGAGGACTTAACAACATTAATCCCTTGTTTCCCAATAGCACTTGTCACTTTGTTTCCCTTAGCAGTATTAACAGAATTTACCTTAGCAATATTAACAGAATTTACCTTAGCAGTATTAACTCTATCATTTAAATTTCTATTTTTAAGTGCTGTTTGTTGGTTAAAAGGTGTCCTAGATGTTGAGTGTGACTTATAAAAAGCCTTTGGTCTAGTTCTTGCAACATTCACAAAGGGTTTGGGTGCAGCAGTATTAATAGGCCTGGCAGCACTAACTGGTGTTGTTGCTCTTGAAGAGTTTTGCCTAGCAGTACTAATTGGTACTATGCCAGACTTGGTTAAAACTGCTGTTGGAGAAAAATCCCATTTAGAGAATCTTTGATGATTAACCCTCATTGCATTATTCTAAACTTGTCTAACTTCCCTTTGACCAGTTCCCTTTTTCACATTATTCAACACATGTTTTTGTACCATGTTTTTATCATGAAAATCACAGTCTTTGATTAGATGGTTGAAGCTCCCACATACAAAGCAAGCTTTCTTTGTAAACTCAAACCCATTCCTATTTCTTTTGTTATCTCTAGGATTCTGACTGAAATTCCTAGGTTTTTCAACAGTTGAATTCCTAGCATTAACAAATTCAATCTTTTCAAAGCCAGATTTGACTGTTTTCTTTACTTCTTTAGGCGCAAACACATTTTCATCTTCACTATCAGACTCCCAATCTTCAATAATAGGAGTACTAGGCCTAACAGTTTTAGGCTTTTCCAAACTATCCTTACTAGTTTTAGTTACAGTTGTTTCAATATTAGGCACACTAGTAATAGTTTCACTCACTTTAGACTTATACACAAAGTCATCTAACCCAGCAAAGGATAAATCAACTCTTGTAGGTTTGAAGTTCCCAGTGTAGGGAGGGGGAACTGCATGATATCACTTACTCTTTTTAAACCTATCATTTACTTGATCACACTCATGACTATCAACCACATTATCAAGTACTTCACTCTCATTCACATAACTATCAAAACCAAGTCCAGTTTTGTCTTTAACACTTATTTGACTATTAATTAGTTTGGTTAGATTCTTTGATGATTCTTCAAATTTTTCAAGTTTAAGTTTCAAATCATCTTTCTCTTTTAAGGCTTCTTCTAACTGATTTTTAAGGTTTTTGATAGAAATGTCTTTAACTTGGACATCATAATTCAAAAAAGAAATCTTTTCTTCATAAACAAGTTCATTCTTTTCATGAACAACTATCCTAGCTTCTAATGATTCTAGTCCCATTTGATAACCTATTATCTCTAGACTAGATTTACTAAGAGCTTCTCTCTGTTGATCATATTGTTTTTGAAGAGCTTCAAATGATTTTACATAATTTTTGGAACAAGTATGTACCTTAGTGTTAGAACTTGAAGAACTTGATGAACCCTGAGATGTATAGGCCATTAAAGCAAAGTTTGTGGGTCCATCTTCATCCTGAAAGCTCCAATCATAGCCACCTATCCCATCTTGAACAACCAAGGCATTTGCAGAGGTCTCTACTGGTACAACCCTTCTCGCATTATCTCCATTCCTATTCCCCTGATTCCTTGGTGCTCTATAGTCTCTAGCAAAGTAACCTTTCTTGTGGTAGTTGTAACATTCCACCTTTGTCATATCAAGGCCAACAGCTTCTTTGCCATTGAGATTCAAATTCCTTCGAGTCTTCTTCATGAATCTCTTTATCCTCATGGTAAGCATGGCCACCTGCCATTTGAGATCCATCTCTTCAAGATCATCTGAATCAATCTGCTCCATGTCTTCATTGTCCAACAGTGGACTCTTAGATTGATTAACAAAAAAGGAAAACATGACATCATCTGCATAGGTTGAGGAAGAAGCTTGTCCCTGTGTACTAGCAGTAGAAACATCAAGAGCAGTATTAACTGCTTCATTAGTACTGCTAGTGTTTTCAGAAGATACAAAAGCCACATTCTGAGAGTTTGAGTTTGAGCTTGATTGGCTTTTAATTTCAGCTTCATACACCTTCAGATTGTTGTACAAGTCATCCATGCTCAACTCATCTAGATCTGGCTTGTTTCTCATAATCAAAGCAATGTTATTCCAGGCTGGTGGTAAACTTCTCAGCAACTTCAGATTTGCATCTTCTTGGGAGATGACTTCACCTTGAATTTCCAATTGGCTGATGAGTTTTTGAAACCTATCATAAATTTTGTCCAGTCCTTCAGATCTTGATGCAGTAAAATTCTCATATTGCTGCTTCAGGATAGTCTTCTGCATTTTCTTAGATTCTTTGTTGCCTCCAAATCTAGTTTTGATAGCTTCCCATAGGCTCTTTGCATCCTTGATTCCATGAAACTTCAATAGGTGCTCATCAGGAATGGCCAACAACAGAGTGCTCTTCGCCTTTAATTCATTCTTTCTTGCTATCTTTTGTTCAGCAGTCTTGGGAGGAATAGGACCTTCAGTACTAGCTGATGCAACAGCAGGTGCATCACCATTCACAATAACTTCCCAAAGAGCATAGTCTGTGTGAGTAAGATATTGCTCCATCCTCATGCTCCAGAGATCATAGTCTCTTGTTTTAAGCATAGGAAGCTTTAGTAAAGAGACTGTTTGTGTAGAATCTGACTGTGATTCCATATCTTCTCTTTGATAATGAGATCTTGTGTAGATCTAGTGTTCTTCTTATTTAGAGTTTCTCAACAAGCTCTGATACCACTTGTTGATCCCAATGAATAGATCTTGATTTCCTTTAGCTTGTGTAAAGGTTAGTAACCTTGGATAAATCCAAAACTACTAAGACAGAAACTATGATTATGAATACTACAAGTTATGCGGAAACTAACTTGTAATACTAAGAAGAACAATGAATACTAAACTTTGAATATATTGATTGATAATATTCTGCCTAGGTTACAGAATAACTAACTATGAGATTTGTAATTGAAGTGCTTTTCTAACTATGCCGTAGGGTTCCTTTTATACACTAAGGAAACCCTAATGGGCTTACAAAACGCGTATAATGATAATGCATATCTATTCCTAATTTAACTCATGCATATCATAATAGCAGTACTAACTATATAAGACTAACAACACTAAGTATTAACTAACAGTACTAACTATACTGGCAGTACTAACAATGTACTGGCAGCACTAACTATTATAGCTAGCAGTACTAATAACTTAGACTATTTTCTTTAAACTTCAACAGCAGCACAATCTTGAACCAGCAGTATTAACTTCCAAAACTAACAGTAGTAACTTCAGAAGCCTTCAATTCCCAACAATCCTCCCCTAAACTTGATATTCACCTTGTTAATCATCAAGTTTCTTCAGTATCAGCATCTTGATCATCAGGAGGATGTATCCAAACACTCTTCTACTTCTGAAGTTGTGATCTTGTAAATCTGAGAAGCTCAAATGCCATCTCACTTTCATAATCAACCTCTAGTCTTCTATTTAGCATCCTTGAAAGCATTTCTTGAGTTAGAGGATATTTCTTCTCAATCATCATGTGAATAGCAACTCCAGTATTCATCAACAGTACATGAACTCCACATGAGTCAAACAATCTCCAGCTTATCAAGTTGTAGTCCTGTTGATTCTTCCATATTTCATCTTCTTCATTAGGCTCAAATAAGGTCTTCAGATCTCCCTAAAGTAACAAGTCATATCCTTCTGGACTTGTTGTCTCATATCTTTCATTTACCAACCTATGTAGATCTATCACATCTTGTCTGTTAACTATTATTAACATTCTTCATATTGTGTCACACTTGATCGGTAATTTGATATAAAAGATTTAAGTTTTTAAACAGAAACATATTCACCCCCCCCTCCACGTATTCCACGATTGGTATCAAGAGCCACATCTCTTTAATTTTCAAAACAAATAGTTTTTAAAAATGAGTACGTCAGTATACAAATTACCCATGGAATTGGCTGATAAAATATAAAGGGTTATTGTATTGCTTAAGTTGTGCAACTCACTATTTTCAGGTTTTTTTACTAATAAACTCAAACTATTTTCTTGGAACCCTTACATGTTTACTTTTACGTGAAACCTGTAAGTTAAATCACGTCAATTGAAAAACAATTTAAACGTAAACTGACATTAAATAAATATAAGTTTACGTAAAATATATGTTATATAACATTTATAAATATAATTTATAAGTCTACGTAATTTATATTGAAAGTTTTACTAAAACGCTCAAGTTTTCCTATTAGTACATGCATGCATGCGTTCTACACTACCACCTTAGTAAATAAATACTTACACTTATGTATAAATACAAGATATCAACATTTAAATTATTTTTCCCTCACTTTTTGTCTAAACCGTCGCCCCCCCTCTAAATGAGGTAAGTGAAACATTTTTAAACTTTAATGATTACCATTTCCATGTTAAACTTTCTCTTATGCATACATGTGAACGAAGAGCTCTCCTAATACCCAACCTAACCTCTCTTTCACTCCTTAAAACCGGCCACCCTTATTATCCATGTCAAAAATGGGAGATTCTCATAACAAGCCCCCAAAGACACTTTAAGACTTACTTTGATTAGCCTTATAAATACTAGTAACTAGGAAGTATTTTCACACACTTCACTTAAGCAAAATAATTAACTTTTTTTTCTCATTTCTCTCTTGAAATTGGATGACCAACCACAAGGCAAGAACAAGAAGTTCTTGATATTTTACTAGTGCATTCCAAGAAGATTTAAGGGTTATAGTGATAATCAAACAACTTGGGTTTGATTTAGGTGTTAATCTAGTTAATCTCATCATTCCATCTTTTAAGGTTCATCATTCTCATATCATATTTTCCATCTTCATATTTTGTATAATCATCATATTTACAAATTTATATCACCACTAGTTTGTATTTTTAAAGATTGTTTAAAAGAAACAAGTAAACTTTCTATATTTAAACTTGTAAAGAGTGAGTTAACTGACTAATAAAAATATATACTTATATATGTGTATAATTTATAAATAAATTACTTGGTGAAAACTTAGCTTTATTATTAAAGATGGTTAAAAATAAACTTGATCAAGTAAAGTGTATATGTTATTCTTATTTTTAAATTTATAATTATTTATGATAAATTAGTGGAAGGGACTAGGTTAGTATGGATTTGTTGTTGTGATGAAAAGTGATGAAAATTGGTGAAAGAGATTATGTTAGCATGGAGTTGCAATTTGTGGGTGAATTTAAGAGGTAGAATATAAATAAATATGTTGCTAACTAGATTTAATAACTATTTACGGACCCAGATCTGATCTTGAGTAGTTGGGAGCCTTTAAAAGATGATAGTATAAGCCTTCATTAACTATTTCGTAGGATATAAAGAACCAAAAAAATTGGACTTTAAAAAACGAAGGAGATATGATCAAAAGAATTAATTAATACTTTCTGGCAAAACTGTTTTTATATAAATCTATCAGTTTTTAAATGATACTTTTGACCCATTTTCAGGCCCGAGTTATAAATCAAAAGGAAAACTTGTAAAAGATCAGTGGTAGGTTTATTAGTGTGAAATCCTCGCTTTTGAACGACTCGTGAATCAATATAACGAAGGAGTTATGCCCTTTTAAAGTCAGACTATATTTTGAAATTATTAAGTTTTTGCATGTATTTTCATATAAAAAGGGTGTTGTTTGAAATATAAAATGGAGTTTTCGGGCTCGTTTGAGCTATAAAAACCTTAAGAAATAATATAGTATGACTTATATATTATTTATACGCGTCACAAACTTTTAAAAATATTTATTTAGTAAGCGAGATAAGATTTATTATAATGATTAATTAAAAATAATAGTAAGGTATATTATGACGAATGAAAATGGCGAATTAGAAGTAAACATTATTTTAACTTATAAAACTAAAACGCAAACTATTAGGTGGTGATATAATGTTATGAAAACATATTGCATCATTTCATTTCACTTGCATAATTCAAAGTCGACCCATATTTAATTAGGTTGCATTCGAAACTATTTGTGACATTTTCCTGTGATCAATTTTCTCTAAACTGGCACTTTCATTTAAGGTGAGTTTATAGCCCCTCTTTAACTATTTTACAAAGGTTTTATAAATCTCAAGGTGAGATACATTGCTTTGTTTTATACTTATGAACACAAATGCTTTTCCTTTAAATAATTACGATTGGACCTAAGTAGCGATAATCCATTGGACCCCAAATATCATGAACCGTTAGTTACTTTGTGTAAGCGCTAGTGTTATAAATAGATCTATTGGGATTGACATCCCTGTTCGGGTAAGTCAAGCGCTTACTAGCTTTGGAGGTCCGAACTAACGAGCGTATAGCATTTCGGAATTTGGGTGTTAGATTTGAACACCTTGCTTGGGCATTGTTTTATTTGTATTTTGTTTACTACTCGGCTGTGTTGTAGTTTCTGTGTCATGAGCTTAGGAAATCGTAATAACTTTTGTGAATATTATATGTGTTACAATAGTCATGCTTTATTAAAACTTGATTAAACTATAGAACTTACTTAAATCTATGAACTCACCAACTTTATGTTGACATTTTAAGCATGTATTTCTTAGGTGCCTGACTGCTAAGGGCGTAATTCATGTTCATGAGTCACATTCTTACAAAGACATATTTTTCCATGGATTTCAATGTGGCACAACTCGAGCGACGAGACGCGAGCGAGTGACGATGAGAAAGAAACAATATGAGATTTCATTTGGCTGCAAATGAGGAACAACTTATTTTTAATCAACTCTTTTAATGAAACAACGAAGTTATTTTATCAAACGTCTCATTTAGAGGTTGTTCTCTCGTATCTTGTGCTTGTGTATTATGGAGTAATGCCTTCGGTTACCTTTTCCGCTGCCGCATATTTTGGGGGTGTTACAGATTGGTATCTAGAGCCAAGGTTATACAGAACTAGGTTGCATATCCTACCTAGACTATAACCATTTTCATAACATTTCATCCACATAAAACGTCTTTCATGTGCATTCATACACTTGCCTACAAAACTTAATAATTGTTTTTAGATTTGTTTTTCCTTTTCCTTTACGTATATTTTTACCCTTGCCTGAAATAAACAATATATATATATCAACCTTTGGTCGTCAAAATATGATCTCGTTCTAACCATTTCATATAGAGTCTTTAGTCGGAGTATAGCCGACAAGGATGGGATCATCCAAGTTTAGTCTGATACCGTACCCTACCTTGCACTAGCCATTGATATAGAAGTCTGAGCCCTTCGAGGAGCCTGAGTCACTAGTGGCATCTAACCATGATTCCGTTGAGCCATCGCTTGATTCAGAGTCGTTCGTAGATCATCATCACAGCTTTTATGTAGCTTCAACCCGATGATAGAGCCACTAAGTGTTTCACCTTGACACTGACGACTACTTTGGAGATCTGAGTTCTCAGAGGACCGAACCTAAAAGGACACCCTATTGATGCTGCTCAGCAACTGTTAACCACCTAGGTCCCCGAGGCCTTTACTATTTTACTCCTCAGACATAACCCGTTCTTCCTTGCTCCCGGTGATTCGCCGGGACTGGAGACACCTGTACGTAACCGCAGTTCAGGATTTTCTCCCACGGACAACGAACATTCAATATTGAGGAAGTCAGTTATCGAACCCCAACCTCCTCTACCACCATCTATTCTTGTACGTGTTGATGCCTTGGATTGCTAGATATCCATCTCACCACCACCCTCACTGCATTAATCGTGACTCAATCCCATAAGAGAGCCTCGATCATTCATCACCGTCATCTACAGAGACCACCTCTCACGAGGTGGCAAGAGTATCCACCAGACCCTACATCACCACCAGAGCAGTCGGTACTAAGAATACCCGCTATACCAGGTAAGAATTTGCCCCCCAATCGCAAAGAGTTACACTGCTCAGAAGGATCAAGACCCTTGAAAGAGAGTCGTGACATGACTGCTAGTTCTTGCTGCAGTAGAGATCCAGATCGATGCACTTTAGAGAGACATCATTGGCCGGATGTTAGAGGTTTGGGTAGAGGGCCCGAATTAAAAGACCAAAGATGCGGAGAGGAGATAGATAGATCAATATTGTAGCTATAGTAGTCTACAAGCTCGAGTAAGTAACTCGGCTGGTAGTAATTATGATATGACACTTGTTATTATTATTTTTTCTTTGAAAAAAAATGTATCTTAAAAAATCTAGTCGATGTGGTTTGATTACAGTATTTTGATGATGTAGATTTACTGCTTTGGATCGATTATCTTATATCTCTGCATGTCATGATGCCATTATAATTATGCATGTGTGTCCATGATTTACCCATTTGTTATCTATGATAGGGTTGTTGTATTGGTTGTGGAAATCTCACGTGTGTTGCCATTTCTGTGCTTTTGAAGAATCATGCTAGTCACTAAGACAAGAATGACTTACCTGTTGGCCATTATAGAATTGGTAGAGCACATAGTTCCTAAATGCATCTATATGAAGGTTCCTAGTTATAGTCTAGGCCAATCCACCTAGTTCTCTATAACCTTGGCTTCGAATACCAATCTGTCACACCCCGCCAAGGCGGAATCGCAAGACATAATCAATAGGCATCATCACAACACAAGGCGTCAAAATAGAGAAAACTAAAAATGACTTTCAATAAACTTCAAGATCCAAAGCGTGTTATGACAACGCCCACAACAAAATCCAACACATAATGCATGAAGAACAAAACATGACAAGTTCAAATAAAAACTAAAACAGATAAATCATAGACTCCGCATGCAAGCCTATGGTCCAGCTAACTCCACTTCCTAACTCTTCACACATTTTGCTCACTTGAAAATAATGCTAAAAACGTCAACATAATTGTTGGTGGGAGTTACAAGTTTAAGACTCACTTATGACACCGCAAAAAGACAACACTTACGAACATATATGCTTGGCTATTCTATTACAAAATAAATTCACATATATTTGGGGTGGATCGTACCCCTCCGTCCTACATTATCTCCGCGCAAGAGTGACCCACTTGACTAGCTAAGTCCATTCGGGTCTCAAACAGGGTCATGTCATCCTCACATACACATGCCTTACCACAATTAATATCACATAGCAATCATATAGTTCGACACTTAAAAACACATATCACGGTTCATAATTCAAAAACAGTTTTGCATTATTTTTTTAACACCCCCAAATTTACACGCAGCGGAACCAACAATTTGGGTGTTAAATAATAGTACAATAGTCATAAGATAGTGCTGTTAGAAATGTATATTTTGCCTTTTCTTGTTGAAGTAGCCTTTCAAACTCACTTCTTGTGGCTTGATCATCTTCCCCATCTTTATCTAAAGCTTCACTTTCATCCATTTCAGCAGGCTTCTTTCCATAATCTTCTTCACAATCCTTAGGACCTTATGGATCAGTTGTGCAGATAGGTATTAGGATTGTACCTGCCAGTTTTGTCTTCTTCTTCACTTTGATCCAGAACAATGTTATCTCTATGTTCCTTAAGCAATACCATTAGTTTTTGTTTCCTGCAACAACTGCCACAGTATTCATATAGATATTGTCAAAGAATCAACATCAAAAAGCCAGTATGGTCCATTTCCTGTCACATTAGGTGTATTTTTAAGAAATCTAATGTTTAAGGTCTCTTCAACCATCCTGGTCCTCTTGTTAAATACTCTCATGGCCTTGCTAACTACAGAGTACCCAACAAAAAATCCCTCATCACTTTCCATCAAAACTTGTCCTAGATGATCTCCTGGTATTTTAAGATGTAACAAGGAACCCCAAAGTTTTCAATGAAGTCTATTAATGGGGTACTTCCATGAATAAGTTCAAAAGTGTCCTAGTTATGTAGCTTAATGACTAAAGACCCTATTTAAGCACAAAGCAAGGCATATTAACCGCATTCAAGCCTAAAGTTATGCAACTTTAGAGTCAACTAACATAGTTCTTGCAGCCTCTATTAGTGTTCTATTCCTCCTCTCAGCAACACCATTCTGCTGAGGAGTCCTAGCAACACTGAATTCCCTCTTAATACCCTTCATTTCATAGAACTGATTCATTACACTATTTTTGAACTCAGTTTCATTGTCACTTCTGATAACTTTTTACTTTTATGGTCTAGTTATTTTTCTATTCAGTTTTGAAAGGTCTTTATATCCCACTAGTTTCATCCTTAGTGGCAAAAAAGAATACCCAAGAAAATCTACTAAAGTCATCAGTGACAACTAGGCAATAAGTCTTTTTCATTAAACTCTTAACATTTGTAGGACTAAATAGATCCATGTGAAGCATAAGTAAGGGTTTGCTGATTGAGTTTACAAGTTTGGCCTTACAAGGCTTTGTGTTGCTTTCCCCTTTCTGACAAGCAACACAAGAATGGTCATTTTCAAAAATCTTTGAAGGCAAACCTCTAACAAGGTTTCCCTTAACCAGTTTGTTAATATTTTTGAAGTTAATGTGCCCAAGCCTCTTGTGCCATAAATTGGATTCATCAATTGTGGCCTTAGCAAAGAGACAAGTTAAACCTTTAGTGGGAACAACACTCTTTAGGTCAACACTGTAAATGTTATCCTTTCTTGGGACCTCCTAGCACGCTGACTTTCATCAGTAGCTTAAAGTCAGAAGATAAGACAAGACATTCAATTTCAGTGAAAAGAACATTATTCTTTTTGTCACATATTTGTGACACACTAAACAAGTTATACTTAAGCTCCTTACAAAAAGTGCGCATTATCAAAATCTAATGTTTTTGTTTTGATTTTACCTTTTCCAGAAATTCTACCTTTACCATCTCCAAAGGAAACAAATCCACCATCATAATCTTCATATTCAGTAAGATAGCATTTGTTTCCAGTCATGTGCCTTGAGCAACCACTGTAAATAACTCTTTTTTCCTTGTACTCCTTCTGCTGTGGGTTGCCCTGCACATAAAATAAGAGATTAGAGTTAGACTCTTTGGAGATCCAAGCCATTTTAAACTTGGATCTGCCTCATGCATCAATGTAAGAATATGTTGTAATTTCCATTCAAAGAAATACCTTGTAAGCAGGATGTTAATCCCAACTTAAGATCTATTCTTTAGCTTGTAAAGATTATGTTACTTTGGATAAATCCAAAATAACAATGTTAGAAACTTTGTGAATAATAAAGAGTATGCGGAATCTACTCTTTAATACTTAGAAGAAATATCAATAAAACTATAACCAAAAAGCATTAATATTATTATGATGAATAATACTAGTACTCTGTCTAGTACTAGGGTTTATAACCTTGAAGCTATGCATGCAACTCTATGAATGAGATTACAATAACCAAAACCTAGGATCTCCTTTTATACACCAAGGAGTCCTTTACAAGATAACTACTAATCTTTAAAGATACTCAAGATCTTTTATAATTCTAATCATATACATATCTTTCTAACTTTATAAGATATACACTTTGAATAAGTCCATACGTATCTCTTCACACGTCTTTATCCTCATGCAGTCATTATCTTCTTCTGGCAGTCTTAAGTCTTCAGTAGTATTAAGATCTTTTTAGAAGTATTAAGTTAGTACTAGCAGTACTAACTTTTACACTAGCAGTACTAATCAGTTAGTACTGGTAGTTATAATCTTAACAGTACAAACTATTTAAGCTTGGCAGTACTAAGTTGAACCAGCAGTATAAACTTTATAGAAGCCCTTAATTCCTAACAGTCTTATAATTTGTTTTGATAAGTTTTTATAGTTTACATTAAAGTTTTAAGGTATTTTCTTCCCATTCTTAGAATATGTGGTCATAGGGATTTGATACATAATTTATTTGCTTAGGTTCTTATAAAATACTTTTTGGTGTTGATTTAGTGCTTGTTTTAGGTTCCTTATGCATTAGATAGAGTTTAGTCTAAGCCTGCATTTGTCAATTGTGGTTTTGTCACAATCTGTCCTATTTTCTTAAGTGTTATAGCTTTAGTCTTATAAGTCAGTTTTAACAAGTAAATTTAGATAAACTATAGGTTGTTTTAGGTTCTAATTTTCTAAGCATAAGCTCTTTATGTATTGAGGTTAATCTGTTTAAGCTTATTTTGATATTTAGTCAACTTTTACTAGCTTATTAATAGGGCTGCAATTAGCCATTTAAAACCTGAAATAAAACAAAACATAGGATTTTAGTTAAACTGCCATTTTCATAAGTCATTTTCATAGCTTATTAATGTTCTCTAATGCTTAATTTTTTCTTATTCTGGTAGCTTATAGGTCAATCTCAATCTTTTTTGAGCTTTTGAGGTCAAGCTTATTAGTTTAGCAGCTGTTATTTCACCATAAAAAGTGCTCTTTAGACTGTTTTTAGTATCTTTGAGCCAAAATAGCTTATTTGATTTTTAAGCTTCCCAGCTTATTGTAGTGCTTATATTGTGTTTAGATTTGTTTATTAAGTTTGGATAAAGGTGCTTGTAGCTTATTTGGCCTAGGTTTGAGCTTATTAAAGCTTATGTGTGAAATTAGTTAAGTCTAAAAGCTTAAAAGCTTCCAAGTCAATCTGTCACTTTATTAAGCTTTTTGTTGGCTTAATTTTAGTTTTTAGAAAAAGTTCTTTTTTGAAAAGTGCTTATTTTAGTCTTATTTAGTTTTTTCATAAAAAAAATTGTAAAATAAAAATGTTAGGCCATATAGGGAAGTCCCAGGCTCGAACCTAGGACCTCAACCTTAACAGCCCAACACCTTAACCATTGCGCCCTTGGGTCTTTTCTGTTAGACCCTTGGGCTAATTGGTTTATAAGGTTTAATTTTAGTTTTAGCTTATATGCTTATCAGCTTATTTACAGCTTATTAGGTTTAGCTTACTTTCCCATTTTATTTTTCTTACATTAGTAATACTTTAAAGCATTTTTAGTCATTTTTCTAGATTTTTATAAATCAGTTTAATAATTTTTATAATATTTTTAGATTAAATTAGTTTTTAATTCATAAAAAAATAAAATAAAAGTCAAAAATATATAATTCTTTTTTTTCTAAAATTATTTTTAATCATTTAGGATTTTTAGATTTGAAATTTGCATTTTTAGGGCTTAAATTTGATTTATTTGCTTAATTAGTCGCGTTTTAAGATTCCCTTTAACAGTTTGCATTTAATTTTTAATTGCCTTAATTGTTAGCTTGCCTTTACATGCTTTTGCGTTTGATTAGTAGAAATAGAATCCAAAAAAATCAAAACTTTGATTATTCAAATCACGCGATCACAAACTTAAACAAGATTCTCCATTCACGGCTTCATTGTGAAACGACCCGGAAGGTTTTAAATTTTACTTTGGTTAAATTTAATTTTCTTAAATCCTTTTGGAATTCTTATTATATACTATAATTGATATATCACAATTTGTGTGAATCAATTTTTGGCGCCGCTGCCGTGGATGCTGTGAAACGATTATTGTGTTTACGTTTGAAGAATAGTGTTTGAAGACCCTTCCACGTGAAGTTATCGTTTTCATTTGTGAATATTTTCTTATATTAAAAATATATAAAAATACAAAAATATTTTATTTTCTTCATTTTGTGATTTTCTATTATCAAAAATACCAACAAAAGCAACCGTTGTGTCACTTGTGAAAACGGCTCACCTCTAGATTACAAACTATAAGAGAGGTATAAGGAGGGTTGATCCTACGATCTTCGACCCGAAAGGAGAAGGTTTTTAAAACGCTTCGCGCTTACCCGCTCCTCCACTTCTTTGTGCGTTTTCTAGAGAGCTACCGTACACTTGTTCGATTATCGGTTACAAAAATATTTTTCTTTTTATTCTCTTATTTTATTTTTAGTGCATGCGCACCCGCTCTTCATCGAATTTAATTGTCGAATCTTTCACGACTCTAAAACGTCATAATCGTAGACGTTCCAAGCAAAGAGTCGAACCGTTTTCTCTTGAAGAGACTTCTGTAGTTACGATGGCTGATCAACGTACTATGGCAGAATTACTCCAAGCACCCACCGAGGGTTACGAAGATGCTATCGTTATTCCCGCTATTCTCGCAGAGAATTTTATGCTTAAACATGGTCTTCTACATCTTGTAACTTCAAAACAATTTTACGGATTTGAGAAAGAAGACCCTCATGCTCACATTCGTTGGTTTAAGAAGATTACTTCCACGATTAAGTATAAAGATGTGCCTAATTCGTCGATTAAGCTTATGCTTTTTCCATTTTCTATCGAGGGGGCAGCCCAGATTTGGCTCGAAAAAGAACCTCCCTCGTTCTATTCTTACTTGGGAAGATCTTGTTTCCAAGTTTATTAACCAATTTTTTCCTCCTTCAAAAACTACAAATCTCCGGAATGAAATTACAAATTTTTAGCCACGTTTTGATGAATCATTTTGTGAGGCATGGGATCGTTTCAAGGATCTCCTTCGTGCATGCCCACATCACTGTTTTACAGAATTGCATCAACTTGATACCTTCTACCAGTGACTTTAAACCCAAACCGATCAAGATTCTTTGAATGCCGCCGCCGGTGGTAATCTTTTGACTAAAAACTCTCTAGATGCTTGGCATTATTGAAAACCAAATGGTAAAGTTCGCAATCATGGAACAAAATGGTTGTTACAAAAGTGAGTACGAATGCTCCTTCTTCTTCTACCCCTTATTTTCTCGAGATTGCCGCTCTTACCAACGCCGTTAAGGCTATGCTTCTTCAGAAATCTCCTCCTCCTGCTTCCGTAAAAGCGGTTGAAGAGATTTGTGTTACTTGTGGTGGCACGGCATCCTTACCACCAATGTCTTGCCACCAATGGCAACGCTTTTCAGAATATTCAAGATATATTCAAGGATATGTTTTCAGCGAGCGCAGTGAACTACATTCAGGGAAATACCGGATCCATCCTCAGAGTGTAGCTAACAAATTCGCCCAACGGGTTGTGCTCAAACCGAATGTGCAAAATATCAAACCCGGTACAATCAAGGTTATAATCACATCAGAGGAAATAATCAAGAAATCGAAAATTATTCAAGCTCCGATTCAGCAAAATCAAGTTGCTCCTTCGAATGATTGTTGATCTACAAGATGATATATGACTGCTATTAATTAAAAGCCATGCAAATCAAATAAATAATGCGAACACTAAATTAAGAAATGAAATGCAAACTTCAATGTCAAATCAAACCAATGAGCTAAGAATTTGATGGCTAGATTGGTTTTCCAATTGTAATACTGCTTCTTCTTCGGGTTCGGGTTCACTTCCTAGCAACACCGTTTCTAACCGAGGAGGTGTCTTGAAACCAATCACCATCCGAAGTGGTATTTCTTATGATGGACCTCCAATTCCACCTCCTCTCTCTCCTCTTCCCAAGGTGGTGGAACGAGAAACCGAGGTGACAAAGGATACGGTGCAACCAAGTACCAAAAACATCCAACCTCTGGTAGTCCAAATTCAAGCTCCAATTGATGAGCCCGTTGATGATCCTAAACCTCAACCGTCTATACCTTATCCTTCAAGAGCTAACAAACAGACGCTCCGTGAAAAAGATGATAATCTAGCTTCAAAATTTGTTGAAATCTTTAGGGAATTATATTTCGAGCTCAGTTTCGCGGATTTTCTTCTACATTTGCCTAAATTTGATTCAATGTTTAGAAGTCTCCTTAATAACAAAGAAAAATTGTTTGACTTAGCTAAAACACCGGTAAATGAGAATTGTTTGGCGGTTATCCTAAAAAAGTTACCCAAAAAACTTGGAGACCTCGGCAAGTTTCTTATTTCATGTGATTTTCCAGAGTTCGTTGAATGCTTGGCCTTGGCCGATCTTGGTGCAAGCATTAACTTGATGCCTCTTTCCATATGGAAGAAGCTCGCACTCCCTGAACTTACTCCTACTCAAATGATTCTTGAACTTGCAGATTGATCGACTACTAGTCCATCCAGTATTGCCGAAGATGTCTTTGTAAAAGTAGGAAAGTTCCATTTTTCGGCTGACTTCGTAGTCGTTGATTATGTTGTCTATCCTCGGGTTCCCTTAATTCTCAGGAGACACTTTTTAAGGACGGAACGTGCTTTGATTGATGTTTACGGTGAAGAATTAACTCTTCGAGTTGATGATGAAGCCATAACCTTTAAAGTTGGTCAAACTTTGAGATACTCCTACAATGATGCTAAATCGGTTAATCGAATTGATGTCATCGACATTTCATGTGAGGAGTATGCTCAAGAAGTGCTCGGATTTTCAAATAGTTTAACAAGTAGCAATCCCACTTCGTCTTTAGATCCTATCCTTTTGATTTCTTTCCCCTCTCTCACTCCTTTTGAGGAAGGTGACTTCATTTTGGAAGAAATCAAAGCTTGTCTTACAAATGATTCAATTCCACCAGGAATTGATGGCGCCGTCTTTGATTCGGAGGGAGACCTTCTTCTACTCGAGAAGTTATTAAACGATGATCCATCATCTTTTCTCCCTTCGAAAGAACTTCATGTTGAGGAACTTAAAATCATAAAATCTTCTATTGATGATCCTCCGGAGCTTGAGTTCAAGGATTTACCTTCTCATCTTGAGTATACATTTTTGGAGGGTACCGATAAACTACCCGTCATAATTGCTAAAAACTTAAAAGAAGATGAGAAGGTCCAACTTATAACAACCCGCAAATTTTCATCAATGTAAATATCCATCTATTAAGTTAGATGCAATGTACTATCTATCTATTATATATGAACCACCTTTTTCAGGGAAATTTTTCGCTTTATTACATTACTTACCTTACCAATATCTCAATATGCAACGCAACTTGCATAACTAAAGTTAACGAGCTCACACAACCTACCTATGGCAATCCTATCTTCATATATGTCAAGGAAACATCATAACATGTCAAGTCAATATCTTAATATCATTTTTACAAAGTACATTACTCATATAATGTACCATTTGCAACATTATATCCAGACAGGCCTTAAACCGTTATCGTATACCTCTAAAACCTTAATTCCATGTAAGGTTAATATCTAAAGTAAATGCACAAGCTATTAAAGCATATGTACAAATAATATAACATCTCATTTGAAATATAAACTGCCTCCAAGTCAATGTATAAGTCTTATAAAGCATAAGGTATAAGTCATTAAGCATGACATCTAAAATAGCCGTTTTACATCCATTTTCATTCTAATTTCTTCATCACCACTTTTGTACAAGCTACTACACTTAATATACAATTTATAAACCCTAATTATTCTACTCATAAGCTCTCATACATATTTTTACACTCAAAACCCTAATTCAAAACCATAACCTATCAATTCTTGTTAATAATCCTTAATACAAGTCTTGTGATCCTTAATCTATCATTACTAATCAAATGCACTCAAAAAATACAAATCATATTTCATCATTTTAACAACAATGTACACAAATTAAATCCTAAAACCCTAAACGAACCCTAATTTCAACCCGTGACCCATTTTCTCATTTCTACCCATTTTAGACGCAAACCACTAATTAAATTGTGTTATAAACTCTTAATACAAGTCTTATAATCCTTAATCTATCATTTCTAATTCAATGCACTCGAGATCCAAGCTTAAAAACCCTAATTCGTGCCTAAGGAACCCGCGACACCATTTTTCTTATTTTGACCCACTTTTAAATGTAACTTTGCACCCAAGCACCTTGATGATGCACCTCCTTGCTTCCAAACCAGCTTACAAGCACCTCTCAAAAAAATATCTAGCTCCCAACTTGGTTAAAAAGAAGCCACATCACCTCCTTGTGGCTTTATTTAACCCGCGGCTGAACCAAGTAACACAACACCTCTTTTAAACTTTGCCAGCACATTCATAGCTCCAACCCAGTTCCTAGCTAAGCCTAATCACCCCCCACCTGTCCAAGCTTGGGCACAAAGTCTCCTTGGCCTCCAAGGTGCCATTCAAGTATAAAAAGGGGTGTCATGCCTTCATTCTTACTCACACCTTCACTTCTTCTTCTATCTTCATCAATGGAGTCTCATATCTGATCAAGAACATCAAGAGAAGTCCTAAGAGGTCCCAAGAGCAGAAGTCAAGCAAAGAAACCAAGAAAAGAAGCCCCGGAGTTGTTATTCTAGGCGTACGAAGCTAAAAGTCCCCATTTCGACCCATTTCCAAGCTATAAGCTCAAAACCAGGTTCCATAAGCTCACATTCTGTTTCAATACTCTTATAATGTTCATATAATCATGCTTAAACCATTGTTAAAAGCTTTGAACTCAAAAACATATGTGTTTTACCTTTTTGATCCAAACCCGTAAAACCCTAATTTCATTTTGTTTTTGCTTAATCTATAAGCTAAACTTGTAAACTAATGTTATAATCTATCCTAATAAGCTTATCTAACAATATTATAAGTACTTTATTAAGTCTTAAAGGAATTTGAGCTTAAAACCCGCGCGTTTTCATTTTAAAACCCTAATTTGACCCGTTTTGATTTCTAGCTTAACAAATCGTTATTTTAAACTTTCGTTACGTTAAACCTTCATATTTGAGGCTTTATATAATAAGCTATAACCTGCAAATAATTACTTTTCATATTGAAAAATATCATTATTATGGATTTTGGACTAAAAACGATACATTTTTCATGCAAAAGGGTATATATCGTAACTTTCTGAAACTTATAACTAAAGGGACTGAAAATGTCATTTTATCAAAGTTATAACTATAGGGGTCTATTATGTCACTTTCCAAAATACAAGGTTTACTTTGTACATCTTTTAAACTAGAAGGACCAAACTTGTAAAAGTGAAAACTCCAAGGGTATATTTTGCCATTTTTCATTCTTAAGGGTCTAAAATGTAACATTTTGAAAAAGTGTAGAAATGTGTTCAAAACCTTATAAGACATAACTTTAATTAACGCTTGACGTGCTTATCATTTCCAGTTATTGAGCAAAACGCTTAAAACTGATTATGTTATAACTATTATAAAATTTATCATCGATGTGCTTTATAAAAATCATTGTCCGAATTTATATCGTATCACAATACTAGGGAGCTTCATATTAAAGGGGTTTCATCTTGGTATTACGTTCTGACTGAGTTGTTGGGTTTACGATTTAAAGTGCCCTAGCTCCTCAAACGTTTACTGAATGACCTCTGAATTATGATGGCCCGAACGGTGATACAATACTCCATAATAATTCAATCAAAGATATACATTATACTTTATAAAGTTTTGAAACATAACAATCAAACTAAGACTTGACATATTACCCCAGGTTGCGTGTGACGAAGCCGTTACTTTCATTTCAAATACCTTTGCTATCAATCAGATTTCCCTATACTGTTAAGGTGAGTTCATAGCCTCGCATTTCAATCTTTCAAATGTTTTATAAACCCGCGAGGGGGATACATGCTATAAACCATGAATGCAATTATTTTCTGTATGTTGTCCTGATTTATTATTGCCTAAGTAACTATTTTGCCTTTAAGTCCCCAATATCATGAACCGTTAATTACTCTACGGAGTGAGCGCGAATGTTGTGAATAGATCTATTTGGGTTGGACTCCCCGTTGGTGTACCCAGTGATATCAGTAACCAATTGCACATCATTAGAATATAACTGCGGGTGTTTTGGCAAAGGCACCCGTTGGGGCTATAACGTATCAAATATATTCCAAGGCTTCAGATTCATGAGCTAATGGAAAAAATATTGTTTTACAAATAACAGGTGTATAACAACGTACCCCAATATCGAATTTGCATTCAAACTAATTAACTTAAACCTATGAATTTCACTCAACCTTTGTGTTGACTTTTTAAGCATGTTCATCTCATGTAATTGAGCAACTTATGGCACGGAGTGGCGTGGACGTAAAGATGGCAAAACTGTTATCATTCAAACTTTATGTTTTAGATTTTGGGACCTTTCGTTTGAAAAAACTCTGATGAATAAATGAATGATAACTTAATTTTCAAAAAACATCTCTTTTTGATTCGTTTTCTATGATTATGACTATTGTACCTTGAAGTAATACCCTAGATTAGCTTCAGTTGCTATATGTAAAAATAGGGGTGTTACACAACTTCTAAAGGTTTTAAAGTCACACAAGCGTGCCATCGCTTGGAAAATCTCTGATATAAAGGGCATTGACCCTTAATTTTGTACTCATAAAATATTAATAGAGGATGACTCTAAACCAGAAATTCAACATCAAAGAAAGGTTAACCCAAAAATTCATGAGGTTATCAAAAAGGAAGTTATCAAACTCCTTGATGCCGGATTGATTTACCCTATCTCCGATAGCCCATGGGTTAGCCCGGTTCATTATGTGCCCAAAAAGGGTGGTATGACCGTAGTGACAAATGAGGATAATGAGTTGATACCGACTAGACTAGTTACCGGGTGGCGAGTTTGTATTGATCATCAGAAGTTGAATGATGATACCCAAAAATACCATTTCCCGTTTCCTTTTATAGACCAAATGTTAGAACGACTAGCAGGGAATGAGTATTATTGCTTTTTAGATGGATTTTCTGGATACTCTCAGATTCCTATTGACCCAAAAGACCAAGAGAAGACCACCTTCACCTGCCCTTATGAAACATTTTCCTACCGACGTATGCCTTTTGGTTTATGCAATGCTCCGAGCACGTTCCAAAGGTGCATGATGGCAATTTTCCACGACATGATCAAGGAAACGATGGAAGTCTTCGTGGATGACTTCTCGATATTCGGGGATTCTTTATCTTCTTACCTCTCCCATTTAGACAAAATGCTCAAACGGTGCGAAGACACTAATCTTGTTCTAAATTGGGAGAAGAGCCATTTTATGGTCAAAGAAGGCATTGTCTTCGACCACAAAATTTCTAAATCTGGGATGGAGGTCGATAGAGCCAAAGTTGATGTTATAGCTAAATTAGTTTAATATTTTTATAATATTTTTAGATTAAATTAGTTTTTAATTCATAAAAAATAAAAATAAAAGTCAAAAATATATAATTCTTTTTTTCTAAAATTATTTTTAATCATTTAGGACTTTTAGATTTGAAATTTGCATTTTTAGGGCTTAAATTTGATTTATTTTGCTTAATTAGTCGCGTTTTAGGATTTTCGTTAACGTTTTGCATATAATCTTTAATAGTCTTAATTGTTAGCTTGCCTTTACTTGCTTTTGCGTTTGATTAGTAGAAATAGAATCCAAAAAGTCAAAACTTTGATTATTCAAATCACGCGATCACAAACTTAAACGAGATTCTCTATTCATGGTTTCGTTGGGAAACGACCCGGAAGGTTTTAAATTTTACTTTGGTTAAAAGTAATTTTTTTAAATCCTTTTGGAATTCTTATTATATACTATAATTGATATATCACAATTTGTGTGAATCAAGACTTTACCCATTTACCGCTTAATGGCAATCTATACACTAGTAGTCCACTTGTCCGACTATCTAATGGAATCAAAACATTATTTGTTGAATTATCTAGGTCACCTGCTAGTCAACACGATTAATAAATCATTGGCAATATCCAATTAACTAGTTAAGCCCGAAGCGTATCCTAGACACAGACTTAGAAGGACAATATTTGTGTAACTATTATTCTAGGTGTATAAATTACTCTATGGGTAGCTAACCCAGACTTTAGATCCGCTTGGTCTACTTAGCTAGATCCAGTTGAATGATAGGTCGCATACAAAAGCGCGTAAACAAGTATAAATTGATAAACATAAACAAGCATACAACGATAAATCAAGAAATCAATATAAACAAATACCAAACATTCAGATCTTCATAATAATGGTTAATACCATAAGGTATTAGCCTTCAATCATCATCATAAATACAAGAGTAATAATTTAGCCAAGGTAAATTAACCATGTTAAGGAATGATACCAAAAACATAACGATAACTAAAGTATATGGAATTACACGATGTCTTCTATGGAATTGAATACGTTGCTCGACCTCTTCTGCTCTTTTTCTTTTCTAAAAATCGACTTTTGTGGTTTAGGTATCGAGAATTTGATTTAGCACACTTAAAACTCATTTTTGAGTTTTCTATTTATAATGTCTGGAAGTCGGTTCAATACGGCGTATCCAATGGGTTGGATACGGCGTATTAGGGATTTCTTAGAGTAGGGACCACGTTTGATATCTTCCAGAATATTTACATACTATATCATTGATACGGCGTATTGAGTCTCTCTGGATACGGCATATTGCTCTTTAATCTT
Source organism: Tanacetum coccineum (assembly GCA_026074375.1). Classification (NCBI taxonomy): domain Eukaryota; kingdom Viridiplantae; phylum Streptophyta; class Magnoliopsida; order Asterales; family Asteraceae; genus Tanacetum; species Tanacetum coccineum. The sequence goes on from BQNB010003796.1 coordinate 107,563, forward strand.
CTGTGGTATTTGGTGAGTGCAGGCATGGATACGCCATATCTTTATGATGGATACGGCATATTGGTCTTCGGAATAGTAATCTTAAAAATATCTTCATTTAAGCTCCAGAATGCGCGCCTTTTGCTATGTTTCACCAATTACTCTATAATTACTGCAATTCTCAAATATAAACGATTAAGTAACAATTCTTTGCAATAACTATACAAAATGGGTTAATATCGTGGGATAAACGATGCTACAAAATAGAAGTTATTTGACGTCATCAGGTAGTTTGGTGTCCCACTTCTTTGAACCTCCCCGCGACTTGGGACGATTCCATCCATGTATCTTTCTTTCCTTGTATGCTCGTCAATCATCTCATGATCTCCATGTGTATTATCGAGCCATTGATCAAAGCTCATGGTACGCATAACGAACGTCTCTTGTTCACTTTCCCTTTCTTGATCATCAATTTTACAAGCCTCTGAGAAGTCGATTCCATCAATTGAATTTCTAATGGTGTGCAATTCGTGTACCCATTTGATATGGTCCGATATGTGCTTCTCTCTGGGTATAACTCTCTCCTTCAACCTATCATGTCCCTCATTACAAAATACGTCTTCTTTCTAATTACACGAGGGCCGTATTATGATCGGTGTTTTCTAGATCTACTTATTAGTTCACAATGATGCACAGTATGTCTTTCCGCAATGAATTTCTCTTTCTTATACCTTTTCCCATGTTTGGTTCTTTCGCCTTTGTCGAGAAATACATCACCATTCTCTAGGTAGGGGTAATGACTCGAAGTAGAGCCTTCTTTTACAATTTTGCTAGAGCTAACATCATGTGACTCTATAGATACACGCCTCATGTGGGCCTGGTGATAATTCACCCTTTTAAGAACTTCATCCATTTCTTTTTCACCACACCTATTGACGTTTTGATGGGTTAGAGATTGATGAGGTGTCATTTTATACACTTTTTCGGGGTACTTAATCGTTCCACTTCAGGTATTTCGCATTTGGAAGACATTTAGATGAATTACACATGACTTAGTCTCATTTAGAGAAGAAACAGACGAGATTACAAACCAACACCAAGACTCTTAAAGATTTGTGCTCATAGAGCCTGGAGATGGCGTCATAAGCCATACACGACGCCGTCATAACTCATCAAGTGACGGCGTCACATATTTCAAGATGGTGTCAGCCTGCACCGACTCAAACACAGATCTAGAAGATTCATTTTACGACGGCATCATGATTAAAATGCGACGCCATCGCATTGATTTTCTTATATATACAAACCTAAATTTAGGGTTTTGAGGGTGTAACTTTAGAATAAAAAGAGGGTACAAACCCTAGTTCATTTAGCAGCTGTAGGAGACGATTTTAGGGCCTAAAAACCCTATTGTACTTCTTCCAATTCATGTTTTAATCAAGTAAGGTTTGCTTAATCATTCAATATGTCTATGTGTTGTTTGATCTATTGTTCTTGCTTTATCTTTAACATGCTTGGCTAAACCTATTATTGTGTTTATTTATGATTGTATGAAACCTAGAATGTAGATGTTAGTGATGTTGCTTCTTGTGGTAGATGTGTACGTGTTATAACACCCTGTGTTTTCAAGTCATTGACAACGTCAACAAATCCGCAATGTACCTTTTGTATTGTACATGGTTGCTTGAAATTGTAAACGTTAGGTTAAATCGCGTACGCCAAAAATTAGCGTTCAATGTAAACGGGCATTAAACAATTAAATGTTTACATCAAGCAAGGGTTATATAATTATTTTGAGGATAATTATTAACTTTGTTCATTTTATTTTTATCGGATACGTAAAGTGTATACGTTTCGCGATAAAATGCGTTTAGGCACTCCCGGAACCACAAAAACTTTTCTACGCTTCAACAAATACCCACGTTTATACCCAATACCCAAAATTTAGTCAATATTATCATACATAAGCTCTTATAACCGGATTTAAAGAGAAAGAACAAGAAAATGCAAGTTGAGAACACATTTCCATGTTTTCATGGGATGTTCTCAACTATTTGAGGACATACACCATCCCTACCATGCCTTGACCAATGACTTAGACCTTGGCCATCCCTAGGACTTCCTATATGTCTCCTTGACTAGTCTTGCTAGTTTATTACTTATACTTTGCATAAAGAGATACATACATCACCAACACTTAGACAAATCAAACCAAAAACCTCTCCTTTTTGCCCATATATGCTACGGCATACATTCACCTCCCAACCAAACCCATACAAATTTTTCTACAATCCATACACTTCTATATACACCTATTCTAAGATATACTAAGACATTTGCAAGCATTGAATCAAACCATATTCATTTTTTTTTTTTTTTTTTTTTTTTTTTTTTTGTTTGTTTTTTTTTTTTTTTTTTTTTTTTTTTTTTTTTTCTTTTTTTTTTTGTTTTTCTTTTTTTTATTTTTTGTTTTTTTTTTTGATTTTAGTAATATCAGAGAAGGAAGCTAGGGTTTAGTGAAGGAAAGCTAGGGTTTATTAAGTGCAAGCTTGGTTTTTGTGGCTAAACAAGGGTTTAGCACTTGATTATCATCACCATCATACATCTTAAGGTCCACTTGAACTCTTTATATTCTTGTAACTTTCATTATTATGCATATGATCATTCTTATTGACTTTTATATCACCATTTAAGTTCTATCTGAAAAATAAGTTTTCACTTGAAATGACCACATGGATTACTATTCTATATTATGTTATGTTATTATTTACATTCATGTAAAAATATGAGAAAATGTTGTATCATATTGTTTTGGTGTAAACATGATTATGGAATAATTGGGTTTTTCATAGTTTCATAATATGTTCTCAACATAAAGAAAATACTAAGACATGTTAATATTGATTATGGACTTTGATCATGTTAATATGACACTAAAATAAGGTCATATGGAAATAAAATTAATTGTACCCATTTGGTTATGTATGAAATTGATTTTTGACAAAACTAGGTTAAATTAGTGATTTTTTAGTAAAGTTATTGATTTTAAGTATTATCATGGATTAGTTAACCTTGGTTAATTGGAATAAGGACTATTTATGGACAAGTAAGTGATAATAATAGGATGACTATATAATATACAAGATATATGAGACTTGTGGTAAAATCCAAAAGTAATAAAGTATAAAGAAAAGTTCATAAAAGGACTTAACAAACAAGCATAAACATTCTGTCCCAAAATTCGAATTTTTTACATACTCTTTTATATTTTTATAAGATAATAAATTTCACGACGATTCCGAAAAGGTAAGAAACTTGTTAAACGGATTAATAACGAAAAAGTTACGTTAAAAACAAGTTATACGTTAATAAACGAAGTCGTAAATAAATTTTTATAAAAACATTTTTATAAAAATTTCAAACAGCAAGGGTTAGTATTTTTAATAAATAATACATATTTTTAGGATTCCAAAATGATAAGAATCGTAATTTTTCAATTAATAACGAACGAGTTATGAATTTCGCGAGTTTACGACAATTAATACTTTTATAAAACTATTTTTATAAAAGTTACTATTCATGACAGAAAGTTATATTTTTGTAAACCTCATAAAAATATAGAACTTTCAAATACGAGAACGTCCTCGAAAGAATCGTTAAAAACGGAGCTATAACGAATAAAATACGACATTTACGGGTTTTACGACAACAAATACTAAATTTATAAAACCCATGTCTGTCATGAACAGTAAAAGTTACTGTTCATCAGGGGGAAAATTTTATGAAAATGTCAAATATCGATAACCCGTCTTAATACGAAAAGATGGACATAAGAAACGCGAGAATCGGGCTTAAAACGCAAAAGTTACGCCAGTTTTACTAAACGGTAATTATAAACGTTTTAACTTATTAAACACAATTTTTCCAAAACCATTAGTTGGTGATTGAGCTATATAGAATATTATGTGGTTATCAAAGTACTATATTACTAGGGAGTTTCATAATGAGGCCTCTTCGGATGGCGTTTCGACGAGTTGTTGGATTTACGATTTAAAGTGTCCTAACTCCTCGAACGTCATGTCATGACCTCTTTAATTATGATAGCCCGAACGATAGTACGATGTAACAACTATAGGATTATATTCAATGTTATTGATAAGTACTCGGTACTTATACGACCTATGATAATTTAGGTTGCATTCGATCTTTTACGTGACGCATTATCTGCGATATTTGGATTATCCGAACTCAAGGTGAGTTCATAGCCTCACATTTTTACGATTTCCATGATTTATAATTATGGGGTGGAAACATGCTTTGTTTTATAAATTGGACGCAAGTATTGATTACATGTTGCCTAAGTAGCGATAACCCAAGTTTAGCCCTTTATCATGAACTGTCAATTGCATAGATGTAGTTGGGAATTACACTATGTGAGCGCGAATGTTATTTAATAGATCTATTCGGGAAATGACCTCCCCGTTTGGGTGACTTGCTATCACCGAGAACGAACGTTATAGCATGTCGAATTTGGGATGTTTTCGGGTTAAAACATCATTGCGGGCTGAGTAGCAATATTATGCGAACAAGACTGTCGAGCTTCAATGTCATGAGCTTAGTGTAAATGCAATCTAGTTTTGTGATGCCTGCATGTGTTGCATTATCACGAAAAAGTCTTGCGGTCCTGCATATTATGATTTATCAAACC